>JARJCX010000300.1:0-151677 GCA_029282285.1 Mycena rebaudengoi | reverse complement strand
CTCAAACGTCGAACGTGTCTCAATCGTTGGACAGCCTATTTTTCATGATCCTTTCCAGACTGCGTATATTACGCAGGTGCGGCAAAGTGTAGCTTATCTGAAGGCGACCAGGGTTCTTCTGTACCTCCGCAATTCACCGAGAGCTGGGCAGGTCACCCGACCCATTTGCATGATCCTATCACAGAATTGAAACGGAACCGCAGACTTCAAATGTCCTCGTGAACAGATGTTACAGCCACCAAACACCGCACAGTCCTGTTGTCATTGAGAGGGATGAATCTGTTTCTTTACGAGGAGCGGTATTCATGTTTACCTCTTTCTGAGATTCACATCAACGTTCGCACACCAAAATGAAAGAATTGTTTGTGCTCTTGGCAAAATTGCTTGACAGGCAATTGGTGCTGTATGCGTGCTTTCTAGCAACAAAATTAAAGACATACTTTCCATAGTTGCCCATTGCTTTGGTCCATTTGTGGGATTTCTATCACCTCCATCACCCCGACTCGAGTTTCCATAAATCGCCTACAAATCTGCCCTCCTGTTGACATCTAAATTGAGATCCGAGCTCTCACAGTAACCGATGTATCCAACCTGCTGGCTTCATTTACCCTAAAATTATCATTGACTCCATTACGCAGTCGTTTTCGGCTACACGGTCAAAGGGTTGACGCAATTGGTGTCATGTGCGCGTTTGCCAGCCAAAAAGAGGCAGTGTTCTTCCATAGTGGCTCACCGCTTCCGGCCAGCTCCAGCAGTCCCACTTCCTTCATTTATGTGCCATACACGCATTCGGCGCCGGCCAAAAAGAAAAGGCGGTGCTCTTCCATAGTGTCCCGTCGCTTTCGGCCAGCTCCAGCAGCTCTGCATCCTTCATTTACCCCAAAATTTTGATTGACTCCGGAACGCAGTCTTTCAACTGTGCTCTGTGGTTTCTAAAAGCTGCACCTGGACAACTTAGGACCCATCAAAATGTTCATGTTGTGGTCATTCACATAGGAACGTGCATTATTACTATCCACCTATTGTGTGGATTGACCAGCTCTATTGGCACATATGTTGACCCAGGTGACATTTTAATTCCCAGAATATGCTTCACAGCAACACTACCATCCGGGCATACCTTGCTTTGCCCACAATTCCTGCTCGTCCCCACATATTCAACCACTTTCAACAGTTGTCAAAGTTTGACTCAAGGGGCGACCACCGTTTTGCCAACAGATTGACAGTTCCCTTAGGGTCAAGCACCGCCACAGTCCCACGACCCTAAGGGATCCGGTAGTTTTAAAACTCTGGCCTCATCTCGAGACCAAAAAAATACAGAAAAAAACTCGCAGAGTTTTGAGTATCACTTCCTTCAATCTGTGTTCTTTAAATATTTTTTTATGTGGAGAATACAAGTGAACCGCGAATTCCCGTAGGGTGCAGCACTGCCACCTTCCCACGACCCTAAGGGAAGGGTTGATCTGACCGAGATCGCCGGTGGTTGCCCCTTGGTTTGACTCTTGATATCGCCGCATATATCTGACAAGACCTGTCTTTCACACGGACAACTATATACAGCCCTCCATCATCGCACCCACGCCCTCCCACGCCCAAATTCTCCCATGCCCCAGTGAAACTACAACTATAAATGTAACCTACCCAGAAATTTTGATTGAGATATATATATTTTCTCTTCCTTCCATTTGTCGGAGCGTAGCGCAGGCATGTCTTGTATCCGGTAAAGAGACATCAAATTTTGCGCTTTTTACAAGGAGTCGCGTCGAGCATTAGATTACTGTTCTCCCACGTCTAACTCAATCTCGAGTGAAAGTGCAGCGTAATCGTGATCTGAATCTTGATCGGCGACTGCGAAAGCCTTGACACTGGAGAAGAGTTTGTGTGAACACGCCGCCGCGTAGTTGATGACAGTTCTACGGATCACTGTCTTGCCTGGACGAAGTATATTTCCCACTTTCGGGCCAAAGCAGGTGGCGCCGTCGATGAAAACAATGTCGTAATCATTGAAAACTGAGCATAGCCATCGTCCACTGTTGAGAGGGATTGCCCGTGTCCATAGAGACCCGGGGCGGATCCCGAATGTTGGCCAGTAATGATGCAGTTCTAGCGTTCAGATCGCCGATCACTAATTCTCAGACCACCATGTCGATATCAAGTTTTGGCCTTCGTTGGCCCCGCTCCTGCCCCGCAAGCCGCTGTACCTCACCAATAGTCCAAGTTGTGCATGCACGGAAGACTGGCAGTCGAGCTCAGCAAGATTGTGTTTACGTCAAGTTTTTTGCCGCCCATCAGGTGTGGGCCGCATGCTCCCACTTCGGAGAACGCAGCATTGCCTATGAGTGCCGACGAAGCAAGCCGTCGTATTGCGTAGTACTTTTGCGGTCCAAGCCTGCACCTCTGCGGTCCAAGCCTGCCAGAAGACTTTCAAGATTTTTCCTCTCAAGCCTCCCCTCAAGCTGTCGTCAGCGCGAGCCTCTGGGCTCCATGACATGGGGTCCTCGCATGAGAAGCGTGGGCATGTCGACCGCCATCAGGGCGGCGCTGCCACCGATTCGTTTTTGGGGCACCTCATCAAGTTTTTTTCTGCCAACGCACAGCGTGCACGGACCATCGACAGAACTCGGACCCGCCGGAAGCCATCCCGCATCTACCCTGACTTCCCCTTTGGGTCTGATCTTGATCACCAAGGCGGTGTTTATTTCGTCGCTACTATTCGTACTCACGTCAGCCACCCGTGTCGACATTCATTGGATCTTAATGTCCATATCTACGATGGTGAAGTTCATGGCCAAATATTTTATCCCAGATATAGAACGATGTGTACACATCACCGCCATTTCTCCAATTAATGCTGTCGCAGCCCATTATGCGCGCAGCGTGCCCTCAGGAAATTGAGTTAACAGTGGTTCCCGATCGTGCGGCTCACAAAATCAACAAGGGATGAGTAAGAACCCCGGGCGGGCAGAATCAGCGCAGCCGCCAACCTCAACAGCCACTCCGGTTGTCAAACGCAACCCGCGCAAATGGTGCCGGGATTGCTACCACTCAGAACGTTGCCGGTGCCCAAATTAAAGTCATGTACTGGAATATATTCCATCACTTCACACTCAAACTCACAAGCAACGAATTTATTGCGCTCTTGAAGCCCTATCACATTATGTTCTTTGCGGAGACTGACATGCTCCCTGGCGAAGAAGACATTGTCGATGTTCCGCCCGGTTACATTCTACTCTCGTTGCCCCATAAACCACTATTAAATGGAACACGACGTGGTGGGGGAGTGGCTCTCCTCATCCGAGACACCCTCAAATTTTCAAAGTCTGTGCTTAGCTCTCCCGATATTCTGGTTCTGGATATGGAATCTGCCTGGTTCATTGGTGCATATATACCACCTCAGACTTCTAGGTGGGAGGGGCTGGACCGATGTAGAACCTATGCAGAAACTCTGGGAGACAGTTTGCAATCTGCTCAGCAAGCCGGATAAACACATTGCACTTCTGGCGGACCTCAAGCGCGTATGGCAGCGCTGCAGGCCTCCTTCGGCGGCGTCGAGTGGGCAAAAATCTGGGAAAGACTTTCCAGTGACAAGGAAGCCAATAGTCGTGGCCGCGCTGTTATTCAAGAATTAGATTTATATAGGCTGTGTATTTTGAACGGAACTTCTCTAGAACGCTCATCACCCGGGAGACTTACTTCATTCCAATTGGCTGGCGAGTCGGTTATTGATTATGGGATAGTGTCAGAGAGTTTATTGCCTCTTGTCCACAATTTCCACGTGGAACCCCCAACACTCGATAAAAATGATGACTGGTCAGACCATATGCGTATCTGCATTACTTTCGATGCGACGGTGTTCAAACATATACCAGTTGAGGCAGCGCAACGTCCCGAAAGACAAAATTTCCACGGTTCCACAATCATCGATGCAATGCAATGTACCAAGCTACCCTGGACTCGCAACTACTTTATTAGCTCATCTTAAGTTCTAGGCGGTTCGACCGCTTTTCAGACTTGAGCTTTATGACATCTTAAGTTCTTCTACTGTAGTCTACACTGCTGTATATGGCCCGCTGAAACCTCGATCTTAAGTTTACACCGTGCACTCAAGTTCGCGCATGACTTGAGTTCGACACTCAGTCAGGAAATCGAGATCAGTTCATAATCATATAGTATTTTTAAATAATCAAGTACTTAAGTTTTGACCGAACTGAAGTTTGTCTCCAGTTCTACCTGTGAACTTGAGTTGAATCCCTTGAATGGCTAGTGAATATCAATATTGAGGGAAAACGAAGGACACAGAACAGAAACGCACCACCTCTGTAAGGATAAACAATACTGTGGACCTATTGGGTCGCACACTTAGTTCCTGATACTGTTTTCCGAACACAAACTGGCAGGGTGGCATACCAGGATGTATCATGCCACCGAAATTTGTATAACAGAGGTGAGTACAACTGAGCTTGAGCTAGCCCCAAGCGATCTGGACAAGTTCTGGAATGTGAGGGTGCCTAGTGAGGTGTTGAGGAGAGGAGCAGAGCAGAGCTCATCGAAGTCAGAGCCAAGTCCAAGTGATGTGTAGTGGCATGTTTGCATAACACGGCCACCCCATTATGATTCACTGGCAGTAACGTCACGCATTAGATTCTGACTTCTCTCTCTCTCCACCACCAATGTGCCACATCCAGCCAACGACGTACGAGGGCGGGCTCGAGATGGGGCGCCGCTCCCAGCTGCCTGTAACATCTCTTTTGCCGTTCACTCGGATTACGAGTCTGATATCGATAATGCCCCCGCCGACAAACGGGACGAGGGGAGGGAAGAAAGAGAGGGTAAAAAGATGGGACAGCAAGCAGGTGCGAGATAACATGTCTCTTCCTAACTTCTTTCACCTGAGTTGCTCCTCAGCTCCCTTGCGTGGACGTCGTCAGCGGCACACCCAGGTGCGTGTTATCCGTTCCCTGCACGACCCCTGCCTCCCGCTTTCCTTCTCTAATCCCTTCCTCTACCCTTCCTCCCTCCTCTGCTCACGCATCGACGGCACGCAGGAGCACTGCGTCCCTGCAAATCGATGTCGCCTCTGCAGGCCACGTCGGCACACTGGGAGGCAGACTTCAGTATGTGTCATATCCAGACTCTCCCGCCGGCCACGTCTCTGTGATGCTACCGTTCCCTCGTCCCACGCATCGGCGCTGCACCCACGCGGCACTTATGTTGGCACTACTTAAGTTTCAATAGGACTTGAGCTTTGTCACTACTTCAGTTATGAATAGAACTTGAGTTTTAGATGAAACTTGAGTTTGGTTGAACTCAAGTTGCCGTACATACATGGATATACGATAGGGAATGCATTCTCACACGGATGTTACCGGGAACCTGAGTTTGGGCGGAACTTAAGTCTGAAATGCGGTCGGACCGCCCAGAACTTAAGATGAGCTTATCTTATTTCATGGACTCGAAGCAGACTGATGATCAGGCTTGGACTCGCTCTATGGATTTCCTTTGACAACTACTCGGCCCCACCCATATCTACGTTGAAGGTGCTGTGAATGCCCCACTCCATACCGCTGGGGCGGGAATTTTCTGCGGACCAGGTTCCCCTATGAATTTATCCTTGAGTGTACCGGGACCAGGCCGCCTAACGGCTGATAGAGCGCGCCTGTTTGCTGTCCATGAAGCAGTGAAGCTAGCTCCGTCGGATACTACCCTCGTTGTCTTTTGCACGTCGAAGATGATCATCCGCCAACTCTGTTATTCCGCAGCTAAAAATATGTCTCTTGGATGGCCTGGGCCAACCCCGATATCTTCAAGGCACTGGTTAAGCTACTCGCGAACAGGCACGCTCAAACGTGCTTTGTACATGTGGAATCAAAAGCAATAAATTTGAATTAATCCCAACATGAAGCATATGTACTGGCAAAGTGCGTAACAAAGACCCCTCGTCCGGCGTCATCATTCTTGGAAATATCGACTGCAAATTCAGATCGGGACTGCAGCGAGCCTCATGGAACGGATCCAGCGAGCAGGAGACGGAAGGTCTACACGTCCCTAGAAGAAATTTCGCCCCCAAAACCGAACCTTTGGAAAAGAGATGAGAATGACACTACCGGAGAGGAGGCGCACGGAAGTCATAGGGGTCGAGCGAAGGTCCACGAACTGCAACTTCTTCACCGCAAGGAACTCGCGGCTTGCAAGACAGAGTACGATACGTGGCAGTTTATACGCATGCGGACCGACCCACGCCAAAAGCAGGCCAAAGTGACCGTTCAGGCTTTATCCAATGACTTCGAGGCACGTTTAAATTACCCGGCAGTTACACCGGTCTCGTTCAACTCGGACTTGGGGTAAAGGGCCGTGGCTGTGCCTGGCATGACCTCGTACTTTTTTTTTCCACCTCGACATAAGTGGCGGTTTAACTCCGATTGGGGTGATTGCCGTTTAGAATAGGGGAGCTCAAATTAGAAACGCCGGACGCTGAGACGCTGAACGCTGCTCTTGGCGTGGGTTCCGAGATCACTCACGTCAGAAGTGTCAGATGGTGTCCATGATGGTTGTTGTCTTCGTTCGCTTGTTCCGTGTCCTCCTCGTTGTCTGCCGTCGTTTCACAACACCCAAAAGCCGCCCGCCCACTGGCCGAATCCCGCCCCTCACTCCCACCGCTGCCTGCCACAAGCAAATTTCATTGATAGCACTGATAATCACATACTCAAGCAAGGATTTCTGGGTCTATCACGCATTTAGCCTGAAATTTCATACAACCTCATTCTTCTCCACACTGTGGAACGGGCTCAAGACCTGCTCGACGTCGTCTGCAGTGTTCACGAGGCGCCAGGCGCGGGTTCCACTGTTGAGGTTTTGATCATCTTGATCATCTTCGGATGATGAACTGATGTTATTGATCTCCGTGATCACGCCGAGAGCAGCGTTCAGCGTCTCGGCGTCCGGCGTTTCTAATTTGAGCTCCCCTAATATTTGCTGCTTCCTCAATTAGCATGCAGGTCACCCAGCTATATTTTTAACACATACAGGACATTGAATGAATAATACTATGCAGGAACGTTGACGAAATCCGACCAGATGGCTGAGTAATAACTATATTTTGGCAATGTCTGGATAAATATATTATCACAGTCATATTCAACTAGAGTTCAATGAATCTGGCCTACTTTAGAATTCTACAGACAGTGTCAGTGGATGAATATTTAGCACCATAGAGTCTTTTAATCAAGCATTCAGTATGAACACTCACGCTCGCTCCCTTAAGTTTAATAGTGTGTTCGGCAACGAAGAATCTAGGACCTTGATCAACCCGTGGATTCCCCCTTAGATTGAATGTTCCCATCTTCACATCCAAGAACTTCGGAAGGAGAACAATAGGAGAGAGACAAGTGAGTTTTACTTTAGTGTATAACCAGTATTGTATACGAACTAACGGTCAACAGATTGGTGAGCAATAATCCGTCGGAAATTGGTTTCTTGATAGTGGCATTCAAGGGTAACAGAGACAATAATGGGCTTTTCCGTTTGGTGATGAACTCTCTGGTCTTCTGGATGGTACTTGGCACACCAGGTTACGAAATTCAATATCAAATTGTAATGCGTGCTAATCGATCACAGGATGCTCGAGTGGCTGAGAAAATGGTGGCTATGAGCATGCAGATGGGTCGCATAAAACATGCTGACAGCACTAAATGGAGGCAGGTCTCCACGGACGGAACCGATAGGAGGACCAAGACAGTTATAAGAAGCCAATTTTTTACTTTGTAAAAAACACCGAACAAGTATCCGAATAGGCAACTACTTAACTACTTTTGTTTTTATTTCTATATGCTTCAAGTTCTCAAATGTCATTTTGGTTTTGCTCAAGCTACACTGAGCATAATAATTAGCGGGCTGCAGTGGCAGAAAGTTTAAGATTTGCATTCAGAGGTGAAGGTTGGGTGTAGGAATAGGCAGCCTGAGAACAACAATTCCCGCACCTGAGAGCAACTAGTGAACGAAAGATACCCTTTGTGTGGCCCTGTTTGCAACGGAGGGCAATAAAGGGTGAGCTACCACACGTGATCTCCCTCCTATAATCACTCAATGCTTAAGCTACTATGCGACCATGAATACATAGACTAGGCCTATGTGACTAAAGGAACAAGTTCAATCCCTCAGAACAAATAGATCCGAAAATCCCCGACATACGGAACATTCCGCGAATTCCGAGGAGAAGCCCCTTTTGTAAGACCAGTCCAGATTCTGGTCAGTTCTTAATGTCTTGCAATATTGCTGGAACAGAAGGGGACCCATGAACTTCAGCTACAGATTGATCCCATATTCTGAAATGTGATATGCAGCTGATGCTGAGATATCGGCACATCTTGTTCGCGAATTTTGGCAGCGGGGCCCCTCAAACGTAACAGGAACAAAGAACAAAACTTTTTTTACTCGGTGAAAAATCCCGTTTTGATGGAAAATAACAATAGGAAACATTACAGCCACAAAAAAGACTACAAATATTTGAATCGAATTTAAGCACTGCCACCAATCTATCATAACACAGCCACAAAAAAGCCCCTCAACGATCAGTGTCACTGGTCTCAAAAGCTGAGAAAAAGGGTGATCTGAGTTTTGAAAGGGACAATCCTTATTACATAAGTACTCATAAACAGCTTGCTTTCAATGCCAGAATGGCAAGCCAGCTTACTCAGAATCCCAGCGATAGTTCACCGCGACAATCTTATACAAGGACTATAACAATCGAGGAAATTGAAGCAATGAAGCTGCATATTAAAACTCACGGGCTCGACACGGCAGTGGGAGTTGATCTCTTTTCCTACGCTGAGTGTCTGGCAATACCCAACGAGAAACTGTTGGAATTCTTCTTGTACTGCCTCAACAACAAGGATGCCCCTCGTCTCTGGCTAATCTCGCTTCTGATTGGGATATTAAAAAAAGACAAGGACGCTGCGGACCCCTCAAGCTATCGACTTATTGCCCTTGAATGCTGCATGCTCAAGATGCTTACCCTGATCATCGACAGGAGGATCCGCGAAGGTGCCGAAGATATCAGTGTCATCCCGGTAACACAAAACGGATTTCAAGCAGAGCTTAGGACAAATGATAATGTCTTTGTGCTGATCTGCCTCATTGACAAAGCAGAGTCGGAACGCAAACCTTTGTATGCTGCTTACTTGGATTTGAAAAATGCCTTCCCCGGAACAGATCGTCCAACATTATGGGTCAAACTTGCAATGATGGGAATCGCCGGCCCAATAATAGAATGGCTGAAGATGCTGTACGATCGCATCCGGTATTTGGTCCGCCTAGACGGCCGATACGCCGCAGTTTTTCAATCTCTCCTCGGAATTCTCACAGGCGACCCGGGATCCCCGCACCTTTGGAATCTGTTCATGTCTGATTTCCTCCTAGCCTGCCATCCAGAAGACATCAAGCTAAATGGTGTGCCAATCACCAACGTCGAACATGCCGACGACATTCTTACTACGTCAGGAGGACCTACGGGCTTCCAGTGTCATCTTACGGGGTGTCAAATATGGGCCAACGACAATGGCTGTGAGACATCGATCACCAAATGCGTTTATCAAATTTTCGGCGCGCGACAAAAATCTTACCCAAGCTTCAACATGGGGGGGAAAATAATTGAACATGTTCAAAAAGCACCTTACCTGGGTGTCTGGTTCGAAACTGGCACGAAGAACATCTGGAGGGAACAGTATAAAGTCAAGGCAAAAAAAGCAACTAAAATTGGAAATGCATTGCATGGACTCGACCGCTTCGTTGGCTCGTTACCTGTGTGGGAAACGAGGACCTTATACATGGCACGAGTCGACACGCACCTTACATCCGGATGTGATGTATGCCTGGACGTGGATTTGAAAAGCCTCAAGCTACTTGAAAAGGTGCAATGCAGATTTTTACGCCGTATGCTTGGAGTTGGTTCGCGGTGCCTACGAGTTGTGCTTTTTTCGGAGACAGGAATCTGGCCAATTAAGTACAGGAGGGTATACCTGGCTCTGAACAATCTGCGCTACCTGCTGGAACTGGATGTTAAGCGACCTGCATCACTTGCACTCCAAGACTCACTGACCAGAGAAAAAAGGATCTCGTGGATCAATGACCTCCGGATTGTCCTCGCTCGCCTCCACATTCCAGTGGAATTCAACATTTACCCCAACCTCAATGTTGATACAGTAGAGCAAGCCATGAGGGAGGTGAAGAAGTCCATGGAGAGCTGGGCCGACGACTCAATCGCTTCATCTTCTCGGGTGAAAGATATGCTGGCGGGACGACTCGAGATGGACTCATCTTCAGGGAAGTTGGTTAAGAAGTCCCTGGACTTCCGCCATTACCTGCGCATCAAGGCGCCAGAACACTGCCAAGCTTTGACGCGCATGATTCTCTCCAGTCATAGCTTGGCTGTCGAGCGCCGACGCTGGAAGGAGCGCAGATAGCCCGTAGTCCCGAAAGAGTGGCGCCTCTGCCGTTTTTGTTATGTGCACATAGAAGACCCTGCGCATGCAATGTTTGTATGCGATCACCCTGACCTAGTCGAGCTTCGGAGTGTTTTCGCTCGAAGAGAGGTTACTCCACTACTCGGGAAGCTAGCGTTCGATGTCCAGAAGATTTTCGATGCGACCCCAATTCTTCTCGTTCGCGAACCAATGTTGCGGACTTAGCATCACCGATGATCCCATCAGTCTGATCGCAAATCCTTCCTCTTCCTATCTTTTCCATTCTCGCTCCCCGTGCCTCCCTCCATGGCGGACCCCATTGCAGACCCGAACTCTTCCTCATTCCCGGCGGAAGCGCCTACGCTAAACTTTTTTGGGACTCCCGCAACTCCTCTCACCCTCCACTCTCAAAATGACGCCAGGGCGGCTGCCGACGAGCTTGCAATTGCCGCTTCCACCGCTCCCGAGGACGCTAGACCGGACCGTGTGCCCCCCCTACCAGCAGAAAGGCCTCACTAAAGCACAAGTGGCGGGCCTAAAGGCAGTTGAACCACACTTGCTGCCAATCGAGGGGGACTTGCATCCGATGCGCCACTTACCTCCACTGTCGCGGCGCAGGACCCAGCCAGCGGCGCCCCCCAAAAAACCGATCTCTCTGACATGGGGCCTGCGTCGACGATGCGATCCGCCACCGTCACCCGCTCCAAGAGCTCTCCCAATATTACTACAGCCGCTCGCGCGCCTGTTGCCGCCGCTCCCATCGCACAGACACCCCCCAGTCCGCCTACCAATCCCCACACCCCTTCCCCTGACTTGAACTCCTCCACCTTTACTCGCTTCGGCCTCAAGGCGTACGTCTCGACGGATAATAGAAAGGAGACATCTGCGCCGATGGCGATGCGGGCCGCTGGAAATATTCAGGTCTTGGCCGAGGTCGTTCGTACCGTCGAGACTAGCGTGGGCGAGATTGCGCGTGACCTAAAAAACCTCAAAATCGAAGTGCGCCTCCGCGACGAGACAGAGCGTACATCGGACGCCACGACTCTCCTTATGGCGCCCGAGGAAACTCCCCCACCCCCTTCGACGTCCACACCTGACGAGGGTGACGATGACGACGTCGTCGCGCGTCTGGAGGAGGTTGAATATCGCACCAACCGGCTGCGCGATCGTAACGACGAGACCGACGCAGCTCTTGCTGCAATACAGAAGACCGCACTGCCCCAAAACGTCGTCGCTGGGCAGCTCAGTGATGTGCTGCATGCGGCACTCATGGGCCGCTTCGACGCAATTACTCGGGACCGCGACATCCTCGACAGTAATACCCAGCATCACGCCGTGAAACAGGAAAAAGTCACCACCAGGCAGTCCGTGGCCATCGACGAATTCCGTACTGAAAATGTCGAACCACGGGCTAAACTCTGCGCAATCGAAGCCACCATAGCACGACTATCCTTAGGCCCGCCGGCACCCATCCGCTCGCGCTCGCGCTCCCCCGAACGTCGCGCAGCCATTTCCCGTTCCCGCTCCCCCTTTTCACGCGAGTCCCGAGCCCCGGCGCGCATGCGAGAGACTCGCTTCCGCTCCCGGTCTGTCGATGTGCACCGCGATCCGAAGCGCTCACGGAAGAACGAGCCCTCTCCTCCTGTGATCACTATGGGCCCCTTCCAGCCGAGCACAATGTCTGCTGTCGATCTCTTCGAGACGCACATCCACGCCGCGATCCCAGACCATTTCCGCCCCGGCAGCTCCAGACCCTATCAGGTTGAACGCGATCCGGTCATGACCCACAGCCTGCGCGTCTCCATGCAAACCGTAGCGCAGGTAAAGGCACTCACGAGCGCCTGGGCGAGCAACAATGTTCCTGGATACTATATAACATCAAGATGTATACAACGGAGGGCTCCAACGACTCTGTGTCGCGGGCCAGGACCCAAAATCGGAGCCAGCGAGGAGCGCGCCAGGGCCAGTCTACTTATAACTAGTTTTATTCAAGTACGAATCGGTACTAGTAATTTTGGTTTCGGGCCTATCAATATCTCAATGTGATATTTTTTCACTGCATCATGCGTGGTTCAAATTTTCCTTTAACTCAAGACTGGAAGCTTTGTCAAGACCCACCTCCTTTTAATTATACTCCATTCTCAGGCCACGAGACTGGTTTTATCGTCAGCTGTGGACCTTCTTCGGAAGTTGAACACGCTGACTTGTGGTCTCGCATGCACTCGGCAAAGGGAAGACATACAACAGCTTTCTGTTGACTGGTGGATACCGGGGATTTTTACCTGGGAGGAGGGCCCCTCCTCCCGTACACTTGTGTCCTCCGCTCGTGGTCAGGTCCTACTGGGTTCTAACCGGAAGTCCAGCCATTTCAACGGCCGGCCAGTCACTGTGAGCCAGCGTCTTGTGGGATCGACCCCTGGAATGGTGTTGTGCTCAGTTGACATACTGTAGAATTCTAGAAGGATAAACACCCTAATAGTACTACTCATTTGTATTCTGTAAACTTGTTGTTCATGTTGTGGACCACGTGAGTATAATATATCCTCCCCCCGAGCACCAAAACAAGGAAGTGAGCCACGTAAGCCAGAGCAAGCGAGGCTGCCAGTGCTTCACATGGGTCCCTTTCCAGAACGCCGGCCCATTGTGACGTCTCTGGGAGTAAGTAAACATTGTAGATAAGTAGGTTGTACAGCTGAAGTACCATGAAGTCAGGTCCGGATAAGTCCTGCCTATATTTTATTTGAAGGGTAGAACGGTAGACTGCCGCAACGCCACCCCATGATTTGTCAAGTGGAACCTTGGGCCTTCGAGTTCTGGACAGTATTGAATAGCCCATTGGGAGCTCCACTGTATCGTGTTGCTGAGGCCGAAGGTGAGTTTTGGACAATAAATTAATATCAAACCGTTCAAGGTCTTTACGAAATTCAGGGCAGCTCATTTGTAAAGAAAAGGCGCCACCTATATTCCAGCAATTGATGGTAACAATCTGCGTAATATCTAGAGGGCGGGTAGAAGTGGTAACAGAAGTAGAAGTAGGGGTGGATGACGGGGACCTATTTTGTGAGGAGGGAAAAGAGTAAGGTATGAATAAAGGTGAATTTGTGGAGTGGGTGGAAGTAATTGGATGGGGGGGGTGGTAATACCGACGAAGACAGCGTGGGTGAATGATTACGTAGAAGCAAAGGGGGCTGAGCTGCCCTTACACGTTTAATGGGTAGCCGTAACATCAATGTACATGCCACGCTCCACGCGAGCCCACTCGATGACAAGCCAGTCCGCGATAGCAGGTGTGTCGAACGTGCAGATGGTGTAGGCGGCGTCGTGAGCACAGCGGGTGCGGAAACGGACACTGTTCAGGTTGTATTGTGTGAAGACCTCCTTGAGGGTGTTAGCTACGTCGGCCTTGATGTTTGCATGACGACCAGTATGATCCTTGGTCCACGTGAGTGGGCCAAAGAGGACGTCGCACTTGGGATCCGCTAGCGGTTTGGGTGGGCCCATTGCGGCACGCGGCGGAACAGCGGGCGCAGCAGGAGCGGGTGCGGCGTCTGTCTAGTTACATAGACAGATCTGAATTGACCTGAATTTAGGTTTAGTAATTGTCCTTGTGTTCGGGCTGGTCAGAAATTCGTTCCAAGTGACATGACAGTGCGTGTGAGTTCGGGCTGTGACTGAACAGATATTTTTAGAAACATCACCTTTAAGCTTTTCGAATCATTTGACGCTACCCGCGCTGGTAGTGGTATTGCAGAAACTGACCCAAGCATCCAGGGTCATGTAGTTGTGAGAGAATTTCCACGTATGCTAGCTCTGTGTAGGCCACTACACAGACCTAGACTGACCCAAACACACCTAGACTGACCTACTCAAAGCTAGACAGACTGTGTCTAGTGGGCTAGACAGAGGGGGTCTGTGTAGCTATGTCTAAGTGGCCTAGACTCAACTAAGTCTAGGAAGGGCCTAAACGCAGTGAATGATCAACCACCACTGGGAGATATCAAAGTCTCTGTGCAGCTCTGCCGGTGTCGCGTGTATGATATTTCACCTATGGGCAGCAAACTACTTATCTTCTCTGTTCCTTCTGGCGCTCGCGATCTCCGCGAGTATCGGCGTGGGCGAGGAACTCTTTATTAATAGGACAATCTCAAGATTTCTATCACTCGTCCTTCAGAGGGCTATTATTGCCTTGCTTACAAATTCCAATTTGTGGTGTGTTTCATACAAATTCCAATTTGCGCTGGTGGCCTTTTGAAACCCACATTAGAGATGTGAGCGGTGCCGATTTGCAGCGAGAATTCCGTATTCAGTTCACGAGTTCTGGGTTGCCGCTATGTCGTTGGCTACAGAACATCAATCCACATACGACTGAGACATCCGCGCGGCATGCAGTGGCTTTCTTCGCTGTCAGTACCCTTCTCTTCATACTGCATTCGCTGACAGGTATCGGTGAACTCGCCAAAAGGATCGAAGATTCGGACTTTAAACTTATCACAGAACCCTTGGCCATCAGCGCCTTCTTTCAACGGTGTGCCAATATATCGGCACGACTTGTGGTATGCTTCCGTTGAGTATCACTATGTTTTTTAATTCAGTAGTTTCACAGTGAGATTTTTCCGATTGGCTTGCCCCTATATCGGAGTTTGAATTTGGCTGTGATGGCTTTTTTGGTGTGGGCAAATCGGCTTGTTCGGCGGGTGCGGCTTGTGCTCAAATTCACTCATCGCTAGCACTGTACTATATTCGTTCTTTACGAGGCTGATATCAATCTGAGTGTGTCTACCACCACCGGCATGTAATCTGAAGGCTCTGGGCACAGTGTACCACAGAGGGGATTGACCGCATAACAATATCAAACTACGCAAACTTAAAGCGCTGCTGCACTCGGAGGGCGCGCGTCCACAGGCGAAGCGTAAGCCCACGGGCGCAGCGCAGAAGAAAAGGAGGTGCGACACGGGTAGGATCCGAAGGATGAACCGGGCGGGGCTGGGCAGGTGCACGATCCAAAGGTGCCCATGCCCGCCCTCGAGGCGCCGACACCACATGCCACGCCGGAAAGAAAGGCGCACGGAAGGCAGGGCGGAAAAATACAGAACGGAGAACCCGGGAGGAAGGGAATTAATGAAGATGCAGGCGAAAGAAGGGGGCGTGGTGCCGCGCCCAAGGCGAAAAGAAACGATTGGAATGAAGTGGATAGAGATCGGTGAAGTGAATGGGGGGGAAAAGTGCCGGTGAAGGTGTAGAACGAGATGAGTGGAGGTACGGAACAAGATGAGGGATAGAACAAGGGAATAAAAGAGCGAGAAGAAACGCGATGCATACCTGCAGAATGTCCCCGTCCTTGATCTGGTGCGAGCGCGACTCGGTGTTGGCGGGCAAGAGGCGGAAGTGGTTAAGGAATGTGCCGGAGCTGCTCTTCGTGTCCCGTATACAAAACTTGACGCCCGCCGCCCCGCCCACGACCCACACCTCCGCACGCGCGCGCGGCACGACCTTGGTCTTGAACGCAGTCCAATCCTGTCCTGTGTGTGCACCCGATGCGCAGCGCGGGTTCGCCGGGGCAGGTCGCGCGCGATCGGGTCGAAGCGCAGGCTGCGGCGCGGGTCGAGATGCGGGACTAGGCGCAGGCGGTGCGTCGGCCCGGCGGCGGCGGCGGCGGCGGCGGCGGCGGCGGGGGCGGCGGACACCGGGAGCGGCATCGGCGCGGGGGCGCTGGGCGCCGAGCGCGCGGTGCCCCTAAGGCGCAGGCACTGCGACGCCGGCGGAGCAGCCCGCTCAGCCCCCCGCCGGCCATGCCCATCTCGATCGCGCTCAAGGGCTGCTGCGCCCGTCGCCGTGCGCTCCCGCCTGCGTTTGCATTCGCGCCCATCTGCAGTCGGATTTGTGGACAGCGGGTGCAGCCTGGGCGAGGGCGGCAGGCCGGGCGGGGAGGGCGACATGTCGCGGATGTTGGTGGGGTTGCTGGCGGCCGTGGTGGCGGCCGTGGTGCCGACGTCGATGTGGGACTGGGAGCGAGAAAAGAGCGAGGATCGTCGTCGTCGTCGAGCGCTGCAGATGCAACGACAGGTGTGATGGTGTGACACCGGGTGTGGGTGACAGCGGATGGATGGATCGGTGCGGTGGCGAGGCGCTGGCATAGTGTTGCCGGGGTTCGGTCAGGTGCGGAGGGCTGCCGCCTGTTGCCGTTGCCACGGTTCGACGGCACCGGTTGAACGGGTGCCGTTACCGTTCCGTGAAGGATTCTGCGGGCTCATTTACGGCCCGTTGAAACACAACCGCGACAGCCGTTCCACGGGTTCAATGTTCCCACACTCACAGAGACCGATTTATGGGGAGGTGGCCTTTTGGAATACACTATAGATGTATTAGTAGACTTCAACAGGTCTTTTGGCTGCTCTTTATGTTAGAATTCGTCCCAGCGAGGCTAAGATTGGCGAGCACAGGGGGAGTAAACCAGCAACAAGAAGATTGTTTGTCCTCATAGGTACATGGTGGTACGGAGGCAAACGGATGAGGACCCACAAAGAGAATCTGATGGAAACTCATGGAAGCTGACATAATCCAACACTTTACACAAGAGCACCTCACAAATGGTGAGCTTCAAGTTGAGCGCGCAAGTTGCCGGGCCTGATGGCGGAGTTTAAATTCATTCAACTAAGCTCAATGTATGTCTTTATGAGTTGAACCTTGAATAACACACAACATTGAAGCTTCCCATGTTGAAGACATTCATTTACTCTGTGGGAGTCCAATTAGGACAAAAGGTGGCCCATATTAATTTTTCCCCACCTACGGCCCGTCAAGACCTTGTTCAACCTCTCGGCAGGCCGTAGATCGACGGCCGTTGCCGCCACGGCAACGGGCCGCAGCCCTACAGGTGCGGTTTTTTCCCAAAAAATCCAAACCCCGAACCTAACCGCAGGTTCGGTTCGGCCATTTCTCCGAACCCAGAAGAGCACCTCAGGTTCGGTTCATAGAGGTTCAATTCGGGGTTCAGAACCGATTCGAACCTCCGAACCTATTTTTTTAATAAGATCTTCGCACAAATATCATTGGTAGAGATGGGCAAGAGATGGGTCAGGTATGTATACTATTACTCATCAGCTTCATCCGGAGAATCGAAATAAGATAGCATGCCCTTTGTGGCCTCCTCTGCAGCTCCGATGTGATTATTTCTATACGCACTCTTCAAAATCTGAAGGGCTTCGAAAATATCGAAAGCCAAACGGTTGCATGCGCCCGGGAGTCGGCATCGCTCAATACTGCGCAGTTTCCAACAATCTAGACAATTATCTAGACCGCTACCAGCGGGAATTGAGGGCGGTAGAGTTGTTTTCGGGTTCCTATCATGCACTTGATATCAAAGAAAAAAGTACAGGAGGCCACTAGTTAGACGAGCTGACGCGTCATGTCACATCATGATAATATACAAGATATGCCTTCGCTTCGCTCCGGCATTGAGGGTGCCTTCTTTCTGGAGCTTTAAGCAGCATCTTTCAAGAATATGTAGTCATTCGCGAAACCTCAGGTATTTTACCCGTAATTTTAAGGATCTGGGAAAATCACAGTGAAACTTCGAGAAGAAATTGAAGGTCATCATCCGTCAAGTGGCCTTTACATTAAAACGGGCGCAGGGTGACTTGATTTTAGTTATATTCAGGAGTGCATGCACAGGCAGACTGCGAGGGAGTCCGAAAAGACCTCGCATGCTGCGTGCCGGCATCCAAACTACAACGACGCTGCGAGCGGCCCGGGGCGGGCGAGGCGTGCAGTCCCGCGAGCCGACGTGGGTGCAGATTCCGGAAACTGTATGTGTTAGCTGGCACTCACCAGAGTTTTGTTGCGTGGTAAAATTCAAATTCCGATTCGTGGATGAGCTGTATCATAAATTCATGTTAGATTAAGCCGAAAAATGCACAGGTGTAATTGGAGAACTAACTGTGTGCAGTAACCCTATCACGTTTGTTTAAACAAATTGGATCTAGACGCAAATCACCGTTTAAACAGGTGTTTAATCTAAACACGTTTAACCGCACGGTGTGGTGATCCGAGCCGTTCAAAGGGTGGTTTAAACAGTGTTTAAACGGGCCAAAAAGGCATTTTATACCGGGGTTCGAACTCATGCCCTAAGCTGCATGCATACATAAGCAGGAAGACAATGCAACAAGACTCTGACTGGGCCAACTTAGAGTAGTAAGTTATAAATGTAATGCTCCTTTATCATGGGACTGTGGCCGGTACACCAGTTCAACTTGCCGAGTTGAACTGGTCTCAAGGTGCAGTAAAACAGGCTCACAAGCGATAGTTTAAATACAATGTGAGACTGCCCTTAAGTAAAGAGGAAAAGGAAGGGCAAGATATATTTCCGATGAAGTGGGTAGTTGGACTTCAAGTTTTTCTGTTTCTTATCTTGTCAGATAATGAATAATTTACTTCCTTCGAAGTTTCCTTATCACCATTTCAAATACTTTGTCAGAAATTATCACGGCGATTACACCGCTCCTTGGTACTCCAATGCCTCTGATTTTCGAAGTGATCAATATCAGAATTTTTCGTGTCCGTCGGCTTATTCACATCTATACACATTATCAATAGTATTTTGTGCCTTGGGAGTGCCCTGATTCAATTTTGCATATCTTAGAATTTCTTTCTGCTGGTTGAACAGACACACTTGAATCAATCATTTCACCTGTACTTGACCATCACATTCTCCACTCCGCATGTTCAAAGTTAGATTGAATTTACCATTACCCAGCAAGTCCAATTCTGAGTTGGCCATCTTTTTAAATACTAACACTCGCAGCTGTTATTGTATATGTTTGACCCACTCCGGCAAGGTGCAAGATTTGACAGTTTTTTACCATTTCTGGTGCTTAAGTTTTCATCGCTCTATTTTCAATGACCTTTGCAACTTTTGCATAGTGGTTAAGGCCTATTCTCTTTTTCCGGTGATACATACTCCGACTTTAAAATGCGTCGACTGGCTAAAGCTTATAATCCGTCTCTGGAGACTATTCTACTGACACTTAACTATCTCAGGACATTAGACTGGTCTCCTTCAAGGTAGCACTGGCTTGTAATGACTATTATTCAACTGATGAACTTCGCATATTCAGTCCCTTTCCGGATCTTTACACAGCTCCTAAAGCCACTGCATTTTAATTCAATGGTGCTCTCGAGCAACCTGAACCGTGTATTCGATGTGGTGCATGGGCGTGCCGCCTTTATTTTAATTTAATTCAGGGATTAAACATTCCTGTAGTAAACCGGGGTTCAACTCCAAGTGTCTGAACTCTGGGCACTAGAATCTGCCAAATTATTTTTTCTCCAAAACCCACCGGCATAATTATATATCTTCAAACGTCAGAGGCACACAGATGACTTGTTTGCTTTCGTGCAGACACACCCCTCCAGAAAATGATGTGTTTTTGTTAACATCATGTCTGATATAAAGACAAAGAACTGGATTAGGGGAATCACCAGATGTGGTGCTCCGTGCCACACAGCTGCCGTATTCATCATGAAGATCTTGTCAGCAGACAGGTTCAATGTGTCCGAGTGCTCGGGGGGCCTCATCCCTTTTGTTTTCTCCCTTGATGGGCATGCAGAAACTAACTCCTGTACTGCACACAGCTGCTCCAAGTTCTTTGGCTAAGGTGATGACACTGTTGCGTCCGAATCCAGTTTTGGTGCATGTATATTGGTTTCTTCATCCGTAGTCTAACAGCCTGCTTAACTTTGATCTGCATGTTAACTCTCACCATACTATACAACCCTATCTCAGCCCACCATCTTTGAACTTCCAAGGGAAGACTTTGATCGATGTTCCTCTTTATTTCATTCGACTTCAATAATACCCCTGTATCCAAATCCTCTAGGTGGTGAGGATGAGTCGGTGCACCCACCAATCACCAAAATTGAGTGAATCCGCATTTTTTTAACATACCACTCTGGCCTTGAGGTAAAGCACTTGAAGTTTTCTTGACATTCTAATAACTTGTGCCCCCCATGTGAAGTTTGAAAAGTGCTTCCATTTAATTCTGTTATTGACCTTGCCGAAGTGGGAAGTGAATGTTATAGCCCCACTTGCATTTCACCATTTTTCAATATACTTGCAGCATTTACATGTCTTGACGGCTCAAACAGGTCTTCCCTCTCGCTGCCTTTGATGCTCGCTGCTTCGAGATCCAACCATGGTCAGGAGCTCAGTGTCTCACACATCATTTGATTGAACAGAAATGGTTTAGTGTTCTCCCACAAGACTTTGAACGGTCACTTTGAAGAACCCTGATAAATGCTATACGAGTACGCTGAACATAAACATGGTACAGATTGACTTCAAGTTGTGACTCCTAAACTGACTCACCTTCCCAGGTTATATTAGGTGTAGCAAGATTTTATACTTCACATTGCGTAAAAGATGTGTGATTATCAGCTGCTCGTTCAGGGACCATATAAACTTTTTGAACTGACCAAGCAGTTCAGCCGGAAGTAACTCCATCAGAAATATATCAGTTTGAACCACCTAGTATTTGTGCTTCAGGGAAGTGTTGAATTATACTTAAGACATCATTAGTGCCTGTTCTGATGTCGGACAAAAGAAATTACAGGAAACCTCGAAGGAAGTAAATTGTTTATGGTCTAAGATAAGAAATGAAGAAACTTGAAGTCCAACTACTCACTTCATCGGAAATATATCTTACCCTTCCTGCGTTGTGTTTAAACTATCGCTTGTGAGCCGGTTTTACTGCACCTTGAGTCCAACTCGGCAAGTTGAACATCTGTACCGGGTCACAGTCTCATGATAATGGAGCATTACATTTACAAATTTCTACTCTAAGTTGGCCCAGTCAGAGTCTTGTTGCTCCGTCTCCTTGCTTATGTATTCATACAGCTCAGGGCATGAGTTCGAACCCCGATATAAAATGCTTTTTTGGCCCGTTTAAACACTGTTTAAACCGCCCTTTGAACGGCCCGGATTACCGCACCGTGCGGTTAAACGTGTTTAGATTAAACATCTGTTTAAACGGCAATTTGTGTCTAGACGCAATTTGTTTAAACAAATGTGATATAGTTTCTTCTGTGTGGCTGGCGAAGCCTGCACGTGAGAACTTCCGATCCTGCGAGCGATGCTAGACGAGTCACGGGCACAGTTGGAACACAGACAGATAGAAGGAATATCTCTTGACTTTTGTTCATATCGAAGCCTGGGACCACAATGTTTCGTGTTGGAACGTACATGAGTCGACGCGGCTGAGCAAAACAAAGCGAGAGGAAGAGCATGGTTTTGGAGTGGGAGGTTGTGTCTAGGCTTTTGAGCGCGCATCCGTGCTTGTGCATTCGATGAAGAGCAAGTGGTTGAGGCTTTCGTCGCTTGCAGCATATGAAAACAGAAAGAGATTGTATGGCAGGGAAGAATTGGGTGAGAGATGGGGGAAATGAGAACAGGATCCCAGAATTTAAAAGGCCAGCCGTTCTTTATCCCGTCGCAAGCCATGCGAGAATACGTAGTCGCAGCATCGCCGCCGGGCTGCGGCATTGCGGAAGCTGACCTCCTGTCTCTATTTAACCGCGGCACAGGTCTTGTGTTCACACCATGAGGCTTGCCAATAGGCGTGTTAAACTGCGGTAAAGCTGCCCAGGGTCAGCAGGTATGATCTGGTGGTGTATTCACGGAGCTCTGTGGCTGGAAATGGTACATAGCTGTTAGCACACTGCACACTTGTGGGAGTCGAAAAATCTGTGAATGAAGGACCAGAGAGGAGGAACAGGAATGGGGATATACAATTGGGGATGCTGCACAAACATGTACAATAGACAGGTTGCGCAACAGCCATTCAAGCCACTAAATGGCTTTTTTTGCGTGCGCAAATTGATGGCCAATGGCTAAAATGGCTCCGGTGCCTGGATATTAATGTGGGTGGATTGGGTGCCTATTAGCATATATACATCCTCCACAGGCTAGAATGATAGCCCAAAAACACAATTTTACAGGACAACCTTTTGATTCCTGGAGAAAATCATGAGACAAGGATGGGTATAATTTATTTTTGAGCCGCATATCAGCACACGCTCTCAATTAGCTTCATTTCAACAAGAAAGATTTACTCATTGGTTGGACTTCATCAGCCATTAGCCATCAGTGTGTGCACGCAAAAAAAGTCATCTGATGGGTGCAATGGCTTTTGCGCAACCTGTCTAATGTCATTCGAGAGATTTCATTAAGAGAACGGATTATCCGTTCTCTTAACGAGATGTCTCGAGTCAGTTTGCAGATATTTGGTCCCATCCCCTTTAGTCATATCTCCATTGCGATTCCTCCCCAGTAGTTCTTTTCACAACCTGATTTCAGCTCCCACCATCCCGTAGTTAAATCCATATTCCTGCTGTGCTCCAGGTCAGCTGGTTGATGGCGAGAAATTGTAAAGACGTCATGTGCTGAACTCACGACACCATGACCAACTGTGCCGCAGTCCGAGTTTGAGGCATTGACTCTGGAGTCTGCCATACCTCGCAAGCTCCGGTGCTGTACTATTTTTGGTCTCATCCCCTTTAGTTGTATCTCCTCAATACAGCCTTTCCCCATTCTCCTCAATGCAGCGCCGCATCCACTCCACATTCCTCAGCTGAAATAAATATCCTGATCAATATATCCCCATCTCCCCGACCTCGTGGTGCCTCATGTTCAACTTGCACTGCGCTGTGTGTGTACTATTTCTACTCAGCACTGCCATATCGTCTTAATTCGGCTGCATCTACGTGCTGAGCTACTGCGCTGCGATTCAAGATCCGGTTCTTCGTCATTTATATACAGCATTTGAAGCCTTTCGCATCGTCTCCCCTCTGCTCTCCCCACATTGTTCCAATGTCCCAACTGAACCTTGCTGAATTCTCGCTACGATTTCTGATTTCCCATTGCTTTCTAGTGGATCTCTGACACAATTTAATCAATAGGAAAACTGGCCCATACCACATCCTTTCTCCAAACCTCCGATGCCTGGTGCCTAAATATTCATTTCACAATTCATGACATCCTTTCTGATTAATCCCGCAGGAAAGAAGACACCCCCAGTCATAGTGGCCCTAACCGTCTCCCAGAACGGCCACCGGACACCTTCCACAACGTGAAACGCGCCAAAACCCGATCCAACATTCCTCTTCCCACTACCCAGTGGCAGACGGGGCTTTTGCGCGCGTCATCCCACAACCCCATGCCGAGTTATGCCTGCACGCTCGCATCTGCTGTCTTGGATTCTGCATTGGACCAGAGAGTTTTCTGTGAATGTTTCGGGTGAGCGAAGCCTTTATAAAGCGCTGGGGTTCTAAGACTGACTGGTTTTTCCTTTGAAAAACATTGCTGCCTATTTGGCTTGGAAGCAAACTTGAACATTGCTGTTTTGTTCTAACTGTGAGTTCCCTCATTCCGATATTTATGTCCTTCAGGACGCCTGAACTCCCCAACACCAAGTACACCCTAACTTGCCTTACTCCTGCTGCTAAATTTGAGAATGAAACGCACTTCACATACCAATTTGACTGTTCAGCGTGCCATGCGCAACCCGCGGATGTAATGTCCTTAAATTGTACTTAATAACTCCAATTTTGCTTCTCATCTTCCAATATGTTCGTCTTCTTCCTCTGAAAGAAACAGAAGTCTGTGTATTTGAATGCTACACCCTATCGCTCTGCCAAAAATACCACTGACATCCTCCCCAAATAAATGAGGCAAGAAAACTCAACGTCCACGCAGCTCTTCGGAGTCAGTTATGACTCAGGCTGTATCCGATGCCAGCTTGACACGTTGAAAGGTTCTGTTCCTCTAACCTCCACATATGATACCAGCTGACTGTCTTTTCCCGCAGCGCATAACGTAGCTCAGATCTCGATGTTCTTTTTCACTGCCTCCAGAACCATTGAGATCGAGATCTATGCAGTCTTAACTTTAAAATTCCTTCCTGCTTCTTCCGCAGTCTATTGGCTCGGACCATGAATCAACCCCTAAATCTAGGTGCACGAATAGCCCAGGTTTCAGAAGATCTCTCACTGCTCAGCCATCAAATTCTTGACACACTTCCCAAACGATGAGCCAAATCAAGTTACGGGTGTAGAATCATTTGCCGGAGCGAAGCGAAGGTATGTCTTGTAATCTGTCACACAATAGCTCGGCATCTTCCAGAGCTCCTGATATACACGACAAAATATCCCTGAATCACGGTTAAATTCTCATTTTGGATGTGCATAGAAGGCTCAACTGGACAAGGTTCGAACCTGTTCGAACAGGTGCACACCGGTTCGCAAAAATCGAGGATTTCGCGAACCTCGAACCGAACACAGGGTTCGGTGCGGTTGTTATTTGTCATCCGAACCTGAATTCGGGTGCGGTTCAGGTTCGGTTCAGGATCAGTTCCGAACCCAACCCCGGCAACACCACGCTGGCAGCACAGTGGACCCTGGATAGCCAGACAATGGAGAGAAGGGAGAGCGACACAAAGCCCTCAATCACTCACCGCAGAAATCCTGGGAATAAATAAATACACGTAGATGTTTCGCCAAGCGCCCCATGGTTCCAAATCGAGTCCCAAGATGCCCGGCCCGATACCCAAGTTCAAATCCGAACATTTCGTTATTAAATTCCTTCCGGACCCAAATGGCAGGGGAGTCTTGCGAACGCTTGGGTGCATCCGTATTTCACACACAAAAATTTCCAGGCTCGGATGCTGTCCGGGTATTTTATATCTGGCTGCAGTGCTGAAAGGGTTTCTCTTAACGGCCATCTCGGTTTCTGGTTCCTGGCTTCATCTATCTGCTGTGCGTGACTGCGCTCCCTGGGCACCGAGGCAAAGGTCTGCGGCCCTGTGCTGAGGTGTGCCGAGAGCGATGCAGGTCACGTGGCGATGACGGCGGCACATTTCGGCAGACCTCGGCACAGCTTGTGCGTCCCTGTGTTGCGCCCTGCCGCCATCGGCCGAAAGTTATTGCCACAACACCTCACTCAAGATACGGTTTTTTTTTCACTAGCATGGATTTCAGTGTCGCACGGACCTTCCCTGTCCAACGGAGCTTGGAATAGGGGGATAAATTTGCAGATCTCGGCACACCTCGGCAGAGCCTGTGCCTCGGCGCCCAGGGAACACAGTGCGTTTCGACTGCGCTAAATGAATGATTATGCACTGCAAAACTAGCGACCTTTTTGAAGTTCACCGACAACGCTGTGGATTTTGCAAGGATTTTACATTTCCTCGAGGATTTCGGCGTCAATTCGGCAATCTCCCCAATTTGATTCGCCTATCGTTTTCAAGTTTACTGGGGCCGAATGTATTATACCCCGATTGCTCCGTCTATTATATGTCCTCTCCGAACGCTCTCATCTGAGCATTACAGCCGTTTTCAGAAAAGAATGCACTTTTTGCTGGGGCGATGTACGCTGGATTTTGCTTACCTTTGTTTGACCCCGCTTCTGTCTTACCGCTCCACCCCGGTGATCGCCTAGTCAACTGCTCCACATGTCTACGTAACGCAAGTCCGACAACCAGAGTGACCAAGAAAGACATTCCAGATGACACAAGAAGCTTGACATGAATTGGAAACCTGCTTGTTAGATATACAGTATAGTAGGGTTCCTTGGATCACCACTTTGATGTTTCATCCATAGACCCCACAATCAGTCAAGATAAATCTTGAATTTAATTCTGGATGTACTAGAGCATTTTATTAGCTGGACTGCCGCAAAATAGTAGCCATTTGGAACTTGGAATGTTGTTGAAGAATGATAGTGCGGTCGACAGCCCAAATGTCACATGGAGGGTTCCTTGGATGTCACACTTCCTGGCCATTCATCGGTCACCCAGCAGGGTTTTCTCCACATCTGGCACTTGGGTTGGGTTAGTGTATGCATTTCTTTGAAATTATTTCATCCCATTCTGTTCTGGTAGGCAGTTGAGCGAGTTAAAGGAGACTTTGAAGCCGACATCAAGTCACGCTTTTCCACGTGTCCGGTTTGCACAAATTGTAGGTGCTGTATTCTTAGTCGGATCACCTGCCGTTCTTGGGAAGGATTGTAGCGCAGATGATGGTGTATCCGGTAAAAAAATAATTGGGGCCAATTTGGCCGCAACGGGCCCAGAATCAGCCAACAATTGACCAAAAGCAAAGTGACAAATGCTGTGTTGACCGGATTTTGGACATTGAAATCCATCTCTCTACTGCCTATCACGGGCCCCGACCTCAAAATTAATTCAGAGGGTGTCTATAGCATGTATTGTGACCCATGTGAAAGTGTTTGAGCTTAGGGGAAGTATGAGAGCCTATGGAAAAGAATTATCCAAGGAGGTATCCTGATCCAAGGAACCCTACTATACTGTAAATGAAACTCATGAGAGAGAGAAAAATGGGTGATTAATTTAATCCGAGTGTCTGAATACATGGGAGCTCGGGTTGGAGTCACACCACCGCGTATCGCTCCATGACGCAAAGGTGGAGGCTTTGTGGAGCGTAAGACGGACGCGGGTTCAAACAAGGGTAAGCAAAATCTAGCGTACATCACCTCATCAAAAAGTGCATTCTTTTCTGAAAACAGCTGTAATCACGTCGGGTTAAACCCGCTTTGAGCTCGGACTTCCAACTTGAAGAATCGAAATGCTGTCATTTCTCTCCTCTTGGTATCCTCAAGGCACGCACGTCGGAGTCGCGATCTCTTTCAAATAACGTTGTCCGTCGCCTCAACTCGTCAATGCTATTTGCATGCCCCAGTGTTAAAGTTTGGTCTAATTTATTTGCAGCTTGGTCAGTGGTCCATAGATTACATATGATGGACCTAACACCGAGGTACAGTCGCTTACAGGAATATGTATGAAAACGCGAAGCAAAACTACGCTCCAAGGTGCACAACGGGTACCCAAGACTCATATGAGCGGCGTCCCTACTTGCTTCGTAAGTGTTGCACCGCGCCGTGCAATGCTCGAGCAGTCTCCGTATATTCGGGCAAGCGCTGGCGGAAGAGATCTTCGTACACCATGTCGGAAATGAAGGGGGCCTTCTCATCTAGGATCGAGGACATCGTCCCAATTACGCTCCGACATCCAACCATTTGAAGAACACCGGCCATGTGCAACCCCTCGTCAGGTAAATGCTCTTCCCCGGTCGACGTTTGGCATGCAGAGAGGAATACGAATTCTAATTGCGACGTGGTAGGCAGCTTGAGGATCTCAGAGACCTTCAACCCGCCGTCCTGGAGAAGCAATTGACTGTTTCTCCCATTCTGCAATCCGTGACATGTAAGGTGGATCCACGTGCATGTTTCTGAGTGCCGCAAAACCTCCTCTTTAGTTCCTCGTTCTCCCTCCAACATGACTGTGGGCAACGATTGCGCCCGCTGCCGAATACACTTCGCTTCGTCGGCTGTTCCAGGGAGCGGCGTTTCACCTGGAGTGCAAGGTTGTGTAACAACCAATAGCTTGAAATCGACCCTTGATCTGTCTTCAGTGGCGGAGATGAGGGAAGACAGTGTGGGTGTATAAGAGGAGATCGCAAAATCTGACAGAGTGATTTCGGGACCGAATGGTGTATATAGTCCGGCGGCATGGAGAGGAAGTGAAGTAAAGGGTCCGGCCGGACACCACCAGATTCGCTGAGGACCGTTGTCCTTAAATCAAGAAATCAGTGCGCTGAGAAATATGGTGCGCATCCATCTCGGCTTTACGTTGTCGCCCTCCATGCAAACGCTCATTTCGGGCCAAGGTAAGTTTCTTTAACTCTCGCTGCCATTGGTTAACCCGGTCGGCCAAATCTCCCTAACATGTGTAGATGATTTTCTCCGGGCGAGCATCCAAGGATTATCGCATCACATCGGTGTTTACTAAAATTGAGAAACACCACCGGGCCGCTGTCGAAAGTTGCCAGGGCTGCGGCGGTTTGGATGTCCACACGTGGCACTTGCAAGACGCCGTCCCCCATCAGTTCGAAAGTGCGGTAGGCGATGGAGCTCAGGATGCTGCAGCGATCTGGAGGATCGACTGACTGGGGACAGTTTTGCACTGTCAATATCGCGCTCCAAATGAGATTCCTGCTGTTTTCGAACCATTCCGACGCTTTGGAAGTGTCTTCAGTCTGCAATGCCGCCGCTATGGAATCGCCCACAAAGTGACCCATATCGCACATTTGGGGCAATCGGAACAATCCATCGAAAATATCGGTCGCAACACCTTCCATACCAATTTTCCTAAGATGGTACATTGCCATATCGTATGGATGCGGGTCCCAGGGGGGGTGAGAAGGTTGTGGCAGTTGCAAAAAGAGAACAGCGCTTTGGAAGGCGTTAATGGGCGGCCCTTCACCGTTGAAAAGTTGAGGTAGAAGTGCTCGAAGGTCGACCCAGTCTTGTGCGCCGTGCATCAAGCTATAGCGATCATACAGCCACGAAGCAAGTCTGTAACCACTCGGACAGCTGTTGTAACTGCTGGAAATTTCCACGACACGACGCTGAACTTGAACTGCACTGTCCAAGTCTGCCAGGTCGTTGGCGAGCTGGAAACGTCGGTGAAACCAAATGCAAGGTAGTTGAGTTTTCCGTCCGTCAGCCTGGTTTCCTATCCGTCAGCCGAAGGATCGATGATATAGCAGTTTGGATAATTGGGTTATCACCGAGTTTCAACAGATCCTCGCAAAATGTCAGTGGCACAACTATGCCGGAAAAGGATAAATCAGTGGCACGACGGAAAATTTCGAAGGCTTCAACTGTCTGGAGGCTATTTATGAGTCGGAGTCCCAGGCGGATCATGTTCTCCGATGGAATCAAACACTCTACGCTTAGCAGGTGGTCGGCAGCTCAGTGAATGTCGTCGACATGATACGTGGCCGCAAACCGCCAACCCAGCATCTCAGCAAGCTTTAGGAGGAGATCTGATTTCGCTGGCCTTGGGTAGTCCTCCCATACCATACTCAGCGCGTCCTCGTAGCAGCGAATAATTTGCTCGCAAGGCACGGAAATCCACATATGATCTCGCTTGAACGTCGTAGGGCGGTGCTTTTTCTCCTGTCGCTCCACCTGGTCCAATAATTGCTGCAGAAGGTAGTCGCCCAACTGGTGAGGGTATATGGAGATGCGTGAAACAGTTTCCAATTCATCGATATCCTCTGAAGAAAAAATTGGTTGAAGGATTTCTGAGAGCTCCCCGTGCGTCCTATAACGAGGCAGGTTACCTGCATGACGGAAGGCTGAACAAACAGCAACTCACTGAGGCCATTCACCCGGTTTCTTTGACCCTTCCGCGAGCTCTTCGTCAACTATGTCGCGGCTAGAAATGTGAGGGTCAACGAATAGATTTATTGTGTGCGGCTATAGGGCGCCAAGGACACTGTTCTATGCCCTACAACGCCAGCCAAAATAACAGAACTTACTTTTCGGTTTCCTCGGGTATTTGCTCAGATGCAATTACAAGTGGGCCCCGAGAGCTTGAGAAACAGATGTGTTAATTCAACATAGAGCACGGTGGAGGTGGAAGATGCACTCACTGTCGAGCATACACAGCGTGCAAACAATTCCTCAATTTCGTCCGCACATTCTCCTACCTCAGGCTCAATGTCGTCCCGCCGCTGGGAACATCCGAAGGTTATCAAGACAGTACACAATGTACGTCAGTTGCCGCAAACACAACTGAAGCTTTTCCCCATTCAGCGGGTTCTACGACGAAAAAAATACATCATCCGTCATATCGGTGCTCAGGCTGGTATAGACCTCAGCGAGAAGGAGCTGCGATAAGTAAGAGGTGTTGTGAGGATCTAGATGGATTCTTTGGATGAGCTTGAAATTTTTTGGCAATGAAGCGCGATCGACGTACCTTTGAGTGGACCGGGAGCTACAGTCATCCCAGCGGACTCTCATGGACCCCAGTGCGATATAACAGTTCAACAACCAGTGGCCCGGCGCCATTCTGCATCATCACGGTCCCGAACTCGATTTCGTCCCACTGTGACGGCCAATACAGGTAGATATGTGGAAGATATTGAACAAGTGGGATTGAGGCGGAGGCGTGTGCATGATTGACGAGTGTGGAGATGAAACTGCAAGAGAAAAGGGTGGAAACGCGCTTACGCGTCCTGAGATCTATCTCGATCCCCTCTCCAGCAACAAGCGAATCGATGAGCCACGAGTTCTTCTCGTCCGAGGTGCAGAGCATGCTCTCCGGAATTAGGGGGACCAGCGCGACCAGAAAACACAGATAAGTGTCGTACGAGAAAAGAGAAAGTCCGGCTATCCCAAATTTTGGGATAATGAAATGCGCAAGATTTGCCAAAAGATGTATGCTGGAGTGTGTCGGTATCAACATGATCATGGGAGAAAATGGGCGCAAGCAGTGCAGATCCCGCAGGGGTAACGCGAGGTCATGGTTTAATTGGATAATCAAGGCGAGGGATTGAAGGCGGTTTGGAAGGAGAGGAATGGTGAGTATATGGGTATATATGAAAGAAAGACAGTGGAGGTATGATGATGATGAAATGGGCGAGGACAATGTGCGAAGAGGGGAGGTGAGTAATTGGGTCAGAACACGAAGGGACTTCGACGGCGGAAATATATCAGGTTTGACGGCAATGGCTGAATGAACATCGTTGAACGTACCATGGTCAGCATAGCGTCGACAAGAGTGTTGTAAAGCCCGCATTGTAACAAATACAATGTCGTACTCTCCTGAAATGTGTGGCCAACGTCTTGGCGATGCTCTGGTGTCAACAATATATTCAGTATTCTGAGGTGCGACCCCGAAGCAACAGATCTGCATCTGAGTTATTTTGTGCGAAGGAGCCATTGTGTGAACTCACAGGACGTCGGTGGCAACAGATTTCAGAAGTCGCGGGGCAATCTGCCGGAGGAGCACGAACCAGTTCATCCTGGAAGCCGAATTTAAATATTGAAGTAGGGCAGCTACGTGGTTAACTGAGCTAGCATCCAAGCGAATTGACATTGTGCTCACCGTCGGTCATGGCGGCGGACCACTGGTTTAATATACCGTCGTCCTGCTGCATGAGAACCAAGGCTCTGAGGCCAGTGAGACCACTCGGATCCTGATCGAACAGGAGAGGCAGACGCGCCCGGGCCTTTCGACCGAGGTAAGCTGCTCTCCACCACTTCAGCCACGCCTCTACAAGACGCGAGTCTCTCCCGTCTTTGGCAGCAGCGAGAGCCTGCTGCCGTGAGAGAGTGGAGGGTCGACCTGCCAGATTCATCGTTTTCCGATCATTAGGAGAGTACATGGCTTGGGATAGAAGGTCGCAAGGCAAGAGAGGTAAGCAAAATGACAATGGTAAACATTCCCTCCCTCTTAAATGTCCACGTTTGGAAGCTCACTTTCGAATCTTTACAGCATCGGCCTCGTGGGAGGGCGCCACCAACTTCAGTGCAGCCATAATGCAAAGTGATACAGCGATAGCTGTTTGAGACCGCGCGCTCAATGTGCGGTATGTTCCATGCTACATTACATCCGCCGAAATAGTACGGATCTTTGAAACGTGCATCTTGTCAATGTTATGTTTTGCCACGGCGAGGCACAATTTGAGAGTGGCCACAGCATGAGACACTGTTGGGATCCCCAGGATATCTACAGGATCAAAATGTTGTCTGCCAAAAAATACCTGTACAGGATGCTCAATCCAGGAATGCGAGTGGCAGTGCACCCAGGTAACCACGCACCACATTAACGCCCGACTTGTCGCCCACTGTGCATGCTGCCCCGCCACTGATAATGTGTGCAGCACCCCAAAATATTTGGGGTTAGTAATGGCGGGACAGCATGCACAGTGGGCGACAAATCTGGCGTTAATGTGGTGCGTGGTTACATCGGCGAACTGCCACTCGCGTCCCTGGATTGAAAATCCTGTACAGGTATTTTTTGGCAGACAACATTTTGATCCTGTAGAGATCCTGGAGATCCCAAACAGGCCTAACATTCGTCATGCTGCGGCCACGCTCAAAAGTGTGCCTCGCCGTGGCATAACATAACATTCCCCCTAAATATTTTTGGGGCGCTGCGCACATTATCAGTGGCGGGACAACATGCACAGTGGGCGACAAGTCCCAACGTTAAAATACATGGGCGCATTAGCGCGCCCACTCGCAACTGCGCGCATGCTATGCAGCGCGTATTTGCGCGCATTCCCGCATATTTAGAGCGTCCCCAAGAAATCTTTGAGCCCACCTCATGCGTGGGAAAAATAAAATCGGTTTGAACCTTAACTGGACCTGAACCCGGGGTCCGGTCCAGGGTTCAGGAAATTCCCTGAACTGAACCTGAGGTCCAGTTCGGGGTTCAGAAAATTTTGCTCTAAACCGGACCTGGCCCTGGCTGCGGTAACACTAATACTAACCGCTCTCAGCGACTCCCAGTAACACTCATGGTGGCAAAGATATCGGAAAGGCCCACTCACTTAAGTGCGGCACATTAGTGGCCCATTGCATGAAAGGTGTGCTGTGTGGCGCCCAAGTGGCGGGGCTGTGCAGCCTTCGCTTGGCCTTCTCTCCTTGGTTTTCTCGCTCACTTCCATAAGACTGTTTTACTTTGACGTTCGCGTGTCTTGAACACTGTGCGACGCACCGTAACGAGCGCGGGTGTAAATTCTCGGTTGTTTTATGCTCTGTTTACAATGTGAACGCTCTCTCGGATAGATAACGGTCAAGATGCCATTCAACTCCTCTTTGGCTCGAGGAAGAATCAAGATAACCCCAATGAAATTGAATTACTGTGATTTCGTGAGATTTTGTGCTGGGCAAAGTGAAAGTGCACACAAAAGCCGTGAGGGCTTCCAATTCTTTAGCATGTTGGTCTTTACCTACTCCTGTATATGTCCCCCCACAACGTTTAATGCCCTGGTGCATTATTAGACGACTTGGCTGCGGCAACCTGCAGCAGTTCTGCGGCACTGGCGGCAAATCCATGAATGGCTGCGACAAACTCATGCACGTCTGCGGCAGTCTGGTATTTTGCCGCAGCCATTCTGCGTCAGTCTGTGGCAGTCAGGCAGCGTGATGCTGCGGCAGTGTGACATGACTGCGGCAAAATTTCAGCATGGTCAAGCACCCTGCGGCAGTACGCAGTAGCTATTTTCAGGTTAGCACGCATAGTGATGTATTTAGGCTCTTTGCTGATGTTCAGCCACTGGAAACACTGCAGAATAATTTTTTTGACAAGTTATGTTGCAATCTCGGATCTTGCCAGTCAGAAATATTATCAATCTACAAGCTGAGTTACAATCCAGTGGGTCAAAAAGAAAATGGATATCTATTATACAAATGAAGCCGGTCACGAGAAATATTGATCGACCTCATTGGCAATGAGGTCGCTTGAATGTCCCTTACTGCCACAGGACAAACACGGGACAAACATTGAGACAAACAACGTGTACTTCCCCTCGCTCCTTTGTCAACGTGAATCCCATGGACCCTCAATGGACTACCTATGACTTTCCCACTGACGTCGACCCTCTTGACGATGAGAACTATCAAACTTCACGATGTCCAGAACAGGTATCGCTTGCGGGCCGCGGCTTGCCCAATGATCACCCATCTCTCCTGAACTCTTTGCTACGTTAAAGCACTGTCAGTACAAACATTGTTACATATCTATGCAATATTACCTGTTGCAGCATGCTACTACCTCTGCATTGACGGATTCTGTGTTTGCCTTTGTGCTACTCTCCCAAGCACCAGATTCAGATTGCGTATCACCGCGCGATGATGGCGCTCTTATGGCGCTGCATTATGGCGCTGCACTGAATCACCCCGCTAACGTCAAGTTGCAAGACTCCGTGTGCATTGCAGTACCTGTGTAATTTGTCTCTTGGGCTTTTCCCCTCAGTGTATCTCATAGCCACTGCCAGGATAGTAGCCTGCGATGCTTTCGCTCCCTACACCGGCCGCGAGCATAACAGCACAGAATGCGTGGGCTATCTATCACATGAGTATATGGCCCATCTGAACCTGAAGCTAAGGAAGGTGCAGCAGCTTCTGATCCACACGTTCATGACTGCAATAGAGATCTGGATAAGTTTATGAAGTGACTCTTCAAATATCACTCTTACAGATCCAACACAGACACCCCGAAAAGCTTGGAGCTCCTCAATCTCAATGACAGTGTTTGCGAACAAAGAGGAATGTTGAGACTCTGTGGACCAGAATGGTGCGCATTGCCTGTTGACTCTTTATTAATAATAGCTTGAATTTGACATCTGAGTACAGCCTTTCAGCCTCTGGGACTGTTCGAGCTGACTCATTGATACCTGACACGGGAGCCAGGAAGAGCCAACCGAAGGTCGGCGTTGAGTGGTGTATTAATTATGATTCCCAATATTTCATTGACAAAATCTATCGTTACTTCGGTGACGCAGCTGAGGACCCTTCCAGCTGACTTTTTGAAACCTGACACGGGTGCCAGGAGGAGCCAACCGAAGGTTGGCAACGAGTGGCGTATTAATTATGATTCCCCCTTTAGGACATCTCAATATTCAAAATTTCATTGATACGATCTATCGTTACTTCGGTGACGTAGCTGAGGACCTTCCAGTTGAATTTTTGACATCCCTATATTTCATTCACACATTGGATCGCAGCTGAGGGTCTGAGACATGCTATGTTCATGGTCTCAACTGCCATAGCGAAGCACGGGTTCCTGCTAGTCCTTAACATTCAAAGGAAGACCTCACAACCATGGAATTTATATATCAATGTCATTCTTACAAACCAGTAATTGACACCACAATTGTATGGCAACGCAGAGTGATCTACTCTGCTGATCCGCTTCCGGCTGCCCTGCCGCCTGATGCCATATGCGGCAGGGTTCGGCAGGGTTTCCAACTACACGATTCCAGTGGTGTACGATATATCTTGAACTTCTGGAAGGCTCACTGGTGGTCCCTGCTTTTTTTCCCCAATGTACAACTAATATTCAACTACGCCATGTTTTTGAATGCGGTCAAGTACTCACCTGAAAGAATACGGAAATGAGAGACAGCTATCAGGTGGGTTCCAGCACGGTTCCGTTAACAAATTGGAAGCCAGAATTATTCAATAAACACAAAATATGCAAAGCACCCATCGCCAATAGTCCCTCCTGTTATGGGACGGTCAGAATAGCGATAGTTCTATGTTGCCAATTGTTTTCACGCTTTAATATCAATTGTTCGAGAAATAGAAAATAGATATACAGGCTAGGGCTTTATTGAAGCGCCGTAACACTTTAAACGGCATATATAAACCAAGAAATTCATGCCACTACGCAGTACTTAAGTCTTATGGATATATATCCCACATTGAAAACTGTCCCACTGCAACTGACATTGCGGGTGAAATTGATGAGACTTTGACTCTTGCGGCAGGGGCTTGGCACCATGCGGAAATCAGAATCCCAGAAAAGGCTTGAAGGGATCTTTTGTGGGTGAGAGATACTTCAATGCAAAGTTCCCGGGAGCACAGAACACGAGTGAATTTGACTTGTCAAGACAGAAAAATCGACAGTTTGAGGCCAAAGCGCGTTTGGGTGGGGGCATTGCGTACTCGGAGATCCAGAAGTTGAGGATACGCGGCATTTTTGAGCTCGGAACACGGCGGATTACAGTGTGTGGAATCACCAGAGAGAACAGCGCTGCTCGAAGTGTTGTCCAGCTTTGAGGGATCTTGGTAGTTTTTCTTTTTTAGAGTTGGAGGTGCGCAGTATTCCGTGCGTGTACTACATGTGGCTCGATGGACTGGTAGAAGTCAGTGTATGGCCGCCACTTTCACAAGAAATCCCAAAGAACTGTATAGTTTGAACACAAATGCAGGATTCCGCAAACGTAGGCGTGCGGTTTGCAGAGATCTTATGCTGAATAAATAGAGTCGGAGTGGTGCTACGCACCTTCGATGCGTTATGGCGAATGGATTGGTCGCAGGAGGGAACAACAAGAGTTGAATGAAAGCCACCAACAATTCCCAGTCGTGAGATGCCAGAGCTCGAGATACACAGCCCAAGGCACATCAGCTGACTGTGGAAAATGGTATGCATCGGGTAGCTGCATGAAGAAGCGCGAGGGGTTGAACATACATTGCCGAGCTCTGCCGCATATGGCATCAGGCGACAGGGCAGCCGGACGCGGATCAGCAGAGCAAATCATTCTGCGTTGCCATACAATTGAGATTTTCCTGAAAGCAATCTTCAAGAACACATTCATTGTATATAAGCTAAACCGTTTATCGATTGAATGTTCGACAGACAGTATGGTATTACTACTTTCCCCGTGGTTAGACCTGTTTCTTTAAGGCTCAAGCTCGTAATCACGACAATATTTGTGGCATTTAGGCTGAGGTTGGTCTGAACGTTTTCCACACGGCTTGTGATGAACGTGATATTTGATTTGATTTTGTTGTTTTCGGTGTCATGAGTCATCTGCGGCACACACTGTGAATAGGTAGATTTCAGCGGGACTGAAAATGAAACTGATAATATGTTTCTCGGTGCTGTCTGAAAGAGGCATTGAAATATATATTTTCAGATCCCCCGAAAAGTGAGCCGAAAATAGTAATATCGGTACAACTTTCAGGGGTAGCTGAAAATACTATTTTCGGAACAGTTTTCAGCCCAAAGCTGAAAACACTTTTATCAGTATCATTTACAGCTCTGCTGAAATATAGGTTTCTCCACCAAGGGGTTCTCTCAGACAGAAAATCCCAATGCCTGGACATACTCTAGCTGTTCATAACTATCTTTCAGCTGCACTGAAAATGATACTGAAAAAAATATTTTCAGGAGGCTCCGAAAAAGGTAATATCAGTGTCATTTTCAGTGTGACTGAAATCTATCTATTTACAGTGTGGCAGCCTACGGCAGCCGGGTTGGTGGATGTGTGACTCTGTGGCACTGTGACATAGTTGCAGCAGAGGCTGCGGCAATCTACCGGTGACCTGCTGCAGTGGTGCGGCAGTCTGTGGCACTTTCACCCTGCCCTTTTGTGCCAGTTCTTGGTAACTGTCGAATTTAATTTAACCTTCCAGCCTCCGACATGTGTGAGGCGCTTGATGTATCGCTGTGCTCCGTCTACAATCACCGCCGTCCGCATTTAGGCCGCATGCTGGTCCCCATTGAGTCTGTCGTTTGGAAAGGCACTGGACGGACATCTGGCTCGTGTTTTAATTCGATGGAAATGCTGTAGCACTGCCCTAGCTTATTACGGTTCAATAACCGCGTGGTATTTAGTGATGGAATAACCACGCCCAAACGTCGACCCCTCCTGCGCCCATTGGAACCACGTCGTCCTTCGCTTTAGCGAGATGCAATATTCCCATCCGTCGTCTACTTTTGCACTTATCGTTGGCATTGATGACGTGAGAGTTCTACCCTGCGGGATCAATTCAGCTCATGACCGTAACTTAGTATATCGCGACTGATATATTTCCCCCTCTCCGTGGGTGCGTTAACGACGCAGAGGCATTCAGAGAATTTCTTTTGAACGATCCTTCAACCCACGGCCTGGGGGTGCCGGCGAGGAATATCATTCTTCTCAAGAACAGCGAGGCGACGCGGAAGGCAATTATGGATACATTCAAAACTCATTTCACAACAAACACCAGTATTCGAGAGGATGAAGAAGTGACGATGATATTCTTCTTCGCTGGCCACGGAAGCCGAGCTCACGCTCCGGGCAATATGATGGCATCCGACGAGCAGGTAGAGACCATTTGTCCATACGACGAGAGAACATATACCCCATCGGGGGAGTATGTTCATGGGATACCCGACTACATCCTTGGTTGGCTTGTGTATGAGCTTTCCCAAAAAAAGGGCAGGAATATTGTACGATCCATCCTCTCTTTCTGTCCTCTGCGGCTTCTTTTTTTCCTGACACTTTCCCACTACAGACCCTCATTTTTGACTCGTGCCATTCCGGCGGAATGGGGAGGGACAGCGGTACATCCAGGAACGCCCCTTCAGCGCCTGTCCCAATTCCTCTAGCCCTCGACCGTAATCTTTGGCTTGACAATCGTGGCCACTATGAGGCCTACAACATGTTGTTGCAATCGCGCCCATCCCGAATCCTCCACTCCGTTCAGTCACACGTCCTTCTAGCAGCATGCCGCGATAATGAATCTGCACAGGAGCGCCGAGTTTTTCTCCCGGGTGACCTGAAACATCGACACGCTGAGTCTCTTAAAATCGCTGCGCTGTGAAGACCCCCCTCTCCACCACACCACATATGACGATCTTCTGAAGCGTATGGACCCGTTGCCAAGTCAGCACCCCCACTGTGGGAATACCTCCAGTAATCGCATTGTTTTCACTCTCAGATATCCTGCGACTGGTGCGGGTTCCATGCTACTCACAAAGGAGGACTCCGGCGATATCTCCATCGCGTTGGGGAGCGTCCATGGCGTCACCATTGGCACAACCTTCTATGTTCACCGCCCGGACAATACCATTTTCTGCATACTCGTCGCAACGGCGGTTCACATTCATAAATCTATTCTTGATTTCCCCAAGGATGCACTCCGGGGCCTGATCCCCGCGGGCTCACGCGCACATGTGAGGACCTGGAGCAACCACAAGATGAAGTTGCGGGTGTTCCTCCCCCCTGAATTCGTCCACACCTCTGTAATCTTCCCCACCCCCATCGACGGCAAGTGTAGCACGTACCAAAACTACGTGCAGGTACAATCAAGCACGGCCGCGGAGATCGTCTTGCGATGTGCCGATGTTGCAGAAGAAGTCAACATTGAATATTCCAACATGGCGGGTTGGTTCCTTGCACGCGTCTCTGCCCACAGGAATCCCCAACTTCTTGTTCCAATCATCAACGCCATTGCGCACTTCAACTATTTCCTCAAATGTCGACCTCCTGACGGCTCGACCCATGACTTCCTCTCGTGTACCGTAGAGATGCGCCGCCTCTTCGGTGAATATCCTGGGCGTAGGGCTGATCCCAAGCTCAAAAATATGGTGAAAAGGGTTGAGGACCGCTACGAGGTCCGGTTTCTCTCGGAGCCGGACGCTATGTATGGGTTCGTCATCAACAACCCGTCGAGGATGGATCTATATCCGTACCTCTTCTACTTCGATCCAGTGCAATGCACCATCGATGTACGTCTTCGCCTGTCGATTCAGGACATATTGAGATGACGACCCCTGATCATCTTCATCAGCCCTGGTATGTCCCAGATGGAGCCAACTGTGCGCCGCCTCTGAAGCGCGAGAATACTTTGAATGTAGGCATGGGGGCAGAGGAGAGTTTCGAGTTCACTTTGCCACGCGGAATGACCACAAGCTCAGGCTTCCTGAAACTGTTCGTTTCAACCAAGTATCTGGAGTTGAGCAGGATCACACAAACAAATTCTCCATTCAGTGAAGAGTTCAATCCGAAAGAACGTCTGACTGGACTCCGCAGCAGGCAAAATCTTGCGCACTGGGAGGCCTGTTGCGTGCAGTTGACGATGTCAGCCCCATGAAGGACCTCACTGCGTTGAGGCCGTTTGTAGTCAGAGGGTAGGCTACGTTTGCCTACCTTGGTCTACCCCTTGTCTACCCCCGTAGACGAGGGGGATCGACATATATGTTTGTCTACGTTTGTCTAGCCTGGTCTACACACGGTAGTCACATGCTGTCACAGGTGTGACTACATTGGGCTACTCCATGTAGACCCATGTCGACACACCATATATGAATACAATATAACAATTTGACATCTACCTATGTGCAGGTATCGATTACACTCTGTAGGCAGACTCTGCAGAGCGTGTCTGAAATGGCGCCACGTGCGGCTAGCGCGCCGCATCAGGGAACCAAACATGTCATAACTTCGACAATCATGGCCCACGTCAGAAGTTAGGATGACAATTATTGGACAGATACTTGGAAAATACCGGTACAAGCCTACCAATGTAAATGGGAGCTCAAAGATGGTTCTCCAACTTGGTGTACCTGGGTCTACCCTGGGTCTACCAAGGTACTCCCAGGTAGACACAGCTTGGATAGGGTAGACCATGCGTAGACATACTGTGTCTACACGATTTTACCCATGTACACATAGGTCCGTGTCTACCCCCTTGTCTACCCCCGTAGCCACACCCTGTGACTACAAACGGCTTCAACGCAGTGCCTGCTACATTTTCTTGTACGCTACCAACATATGTTATTTTGTCTCAAATGTATGTCAGTGAGCAAATGCGGTGTGTGTAAAATCTGCTGAGATTTCCCTTCCCATTCGGAGCTGATCCAGCCATTTAATAGACCATCAATATCAGAGAAGTGTCTGTCGACAGCCGTTGTATGCCTGCAGCGTAGTACACGGATGACGTGCATCAGCGAGTGGCATTAATATTGGTAGGTAGGTAGGTAGGTAGCATTACAAGGCACGGTCCCGCTGAGGAACGCCGGGACAGGGAAGTATCCCAGTGTACAACAGGCAAAATTATGTACACCATTGTTCCACCCCCTCTACTAATCGCCCGAGCCGAGCCCACGCACCAGTTTCCTGTCACGCCGCAGAACCCAGTCGACTAATAGAAGCAAAAAGTCAGAAATAAACATTAGCACCTCAGTTCGGATAAGTTTAATAGACACGCGAGAGCCGCGCCTGAAACCCCTGAAGACCTGTATCATAATATGAGGGCATGAGAGCGTTGACGAGATGTTCACAGATCATTGATTTCAATGTTTAAATTTGCATAGGTCTTCGTCATTGGTATCATGTGCATATAGAGGGGTCCTTCCGTGGTTTACAACGTCTCTGAGTGAAATATTCTGAATCCAATTTTGGCATGAAGTGATCAGGTCATTTGCGTATTCCAATATGCGGTCCATGAACATAAATGGAGGCTTTAAATCAGCGCAGGATCCCATGCCAACTTGCTTAACTGAGCTGTTTACAGGAACTAATTTGGATAGGAAAACCCATTACGCCTCGGTTCCTTGTCGGCTCTCTTTTGCATCACATCGCCTCCATAGCCAAATTAAATCTCCTCGCCCAGCTAATCTCGCACACCACGACGCGGTGGCGTCCACGAGAAAACACTCTAAAACTCGTGTCCATCCCAAACATCCTCCCGCCCTTGCATCCTCAGCGATGACCAGGAAGGAGAAACACGGGGAAAGTACATCCTAGCATCCTTGCATACAGCAGAATCTGCCCTCCGCTCGGCACTCCATACGTTCGGGTTACGAGTCCTAATATCTTTTAGGACTCATTCTTGTCGGCTCTCCACCCGCCAAAATTTCATCAAAATTCAGCCCTTTTTGATCGTAGTTAAACTCCGACAGGCCCCTGTGTGCAGTTGTATAAATTCCGCCTCAAATCACAATCCACTTGGGGTAAAGGGCCGTTGCTACGCCCGGCAGGTACGAGTACTTATGAGTGTAAATGGACAGCTATAAATATGATCAATATAGGCTGATTGTAAATAAGAGAAATTGTGCATTCAAGCGATGCGTGGTAGTCAATTAAAAAATGGCATGACATACGTAGTTCCTTCGGACATGATATTTATACAGTCACCAACTGAAATAAACACCCAAAAAAAGAGAAATCAGTAGGAGGTCAAATCGACGGTGCAGTACTCACAGCCAATACTGAAATACATTCCATTTGCAGAAAGAACAGGTCACCAATTTAAAGCTGTCGCGCCAACCCATATTATGAGTTACACCGGGATTGAAAATGGACTAGAGTTTGAAAATGCACTCACTTCATCTCAATTTTACTGTTACTCCCCTAATTTTTCGCGGGACATACTCCGACACATATTCAGCTTCCTTTTTCTTCTTACCACCATCATCCATTTTCGAAAATGGCTGACGCGGGTGCCTCTCCACCTCCGCGCACTCAAAGTAGCTGCAAGTGTTGGACTGCATTCTGCCAGCCATTCCCTTGTCCTGGATCGATCGTCGTAGAAGTAGATCGAAAATAAAATAAAAAACGACATCCATTTTTCTCCGAGAGCATCCAGCTCATTTTTTGCCCTCTAATCTTGGTTCTACCGCACGTTTGTACTGAATGGACAGGTGTTTAATTGGACTCTTACCACGATCATCAAATTGGTGAATTCTCACTACGGCCAGACTCCCCCCTCTCCAGCTAATTAAAGGCGGTGCTGGGCGTAGAGGAGCTGTCCCGAGCAGATCCCAATTCTGAGAAGTCGTAGAAAAGAGAAAACGGAAATCCACATCTGATCGCGGAGCTCCCTGCTGCTCTGCGCATTGCGCACGCTGTTAGCGGCGCTCACAAACCCCCTCAGGGTGCACTGTGCTTCACATCCCCTGTATGCACCACACTCTTGCCCAATAATCTGCTTTGTAGCTTGCCAGAGTCCCGTAGATAACCTTAACCCTATTTTTCACTTGTGGCAGTACCTTTACAGTCTCACATGCAGCCTCATTATAAGTGATTCCCTATTTTTTCTCTTCCAAAACATGGAATCCGCCGCCAAAAAAACTGCTCCGGAACCCATGCCCACCCTCCAGAGGGTCCCGTCCTTCTCAGCCGCACCTGAATCTATTCTGGGAGCTGCCACATCTGCTTCTGGACTTCTCTCGGCTGATGGCTCTACCGTGGCCCACGCTCTGAACCCGACCTCGACGGACGATGACTTGATGAGTTCTTCGAGGACCGCCCTCCCCCTCCCTTCGAGTCGACCACTCCTCCCCTGCATCGACAACGACCGCCCCCGCGAGCGCGCCGAAGACGAGAGGCAAAGGCAAGGTCCCTGCCAAGGGCCCCACCGTTGTAGCGCCTCCTCCGACTCCCTCCACCACAGAGAATCCCGAGTCGTCCAGGGCCAATATTCACCCGATATATAGGGCTGCAGGGTTCATTCCAGGCGAGTCGGAAGTGCCTAATAAAGTCACTAGTACTTCAGCATTCCACCAGACCATTCACGAGAATATCGATAACACGCTCGTCGTGCTCGCGAAAACAGATGACAGAGTCCGGGCCCTGCAGCATGAGACCGCGGATATGGCACATTGTGCGTTACCTACATTGTATCCTCGCGAGCGTCCACTAAATATGCAGATAGTCTTCAATGCTCAACTGGACCAGTTTGCAGACGAGCTACGCACCCGTGGCGCCGATGCGCTGATGCGCCACGACATCGCTGTCATTGCTGAACGCGTCAGCGTCCACGGGGACGGCACCTTCTTGGAACTCATCCACGCCAGCAACAAACACAGCGAAAACTTCGCTGCCAGTGCCGCTGCCATCGGCGATATCAGCACTCGTGTTCATGCCCTCGAGAACACAGCGGCGTCGCAAATCAACGAACTCGCCACCTCCGTTGGACTCCTTAAGTCCACCATCGATAATATGCGCGCCACTGTCGAAATGCTCGCGACGCACGCGGCCTCAGCGCCCGCTCCTCCTGCCACACCGATGCCCCCCACAGTCGCCGCACCTCCTGCTGCCCTCCCACCTCCTATTGCTCCCACCCTCGCAGCAGTCGATGCAAAGCAGACGAGAATCATGTTCCAACAGTTCCTCGCTGCATCGGGCAAGCACGTACGAGAGGAGGACCTCGATGATACCATCCGAAATGTCCGCCCCCGCCCCGGCGAGGCAATGCAGCCAACGCTGATTCATCCACCCCCCTTTATGTGCACACCCACGACCACGCCCTTCGCCACGCCCACTGGCGCCCCTCCCGTGCCTATCGCTCCCCCCCGCCGCTCCCGTCGCTCCGCCCATTGCACCTTCTGGTCCACCCCCCCCAGCCTTGTCAGGAAATAAACTATTCCACAGAGCGCCCTGGCCTCTGGCCCATAATAGACTTTGACAGATGTCAGATTGATACAGCAGTAGATATGTATATAAACCCTATGCCCTCGTCTTTTACCCTCAGTCTTTGATCCCACATAGCGGGAGACTGAGGGTGAGTTCATTACTTACTTTTCATACTTTTACTTATCCTGTACAGTATTGCGCCTTCCGCGCATTTACAGGTATTTAATATACAGTCTTTGATCCCACATAGCGGGAGACTGAGGTATTGCGCCTTCCGCGCATTTACAGATCTTGACAAGCCTCCGCTCCCCCCGCCGCACCCGCTCCTGCTGTGCGCGCTGTTCCTCCACGTGCCGCAATGGGCCCACCCAAACCGCCAGCGGACCCCAAGTGCGACGTCCTCTTTGGCGATGTTTCCATCCCACTCAAAGTCACGGCCCACGGTTCTTGCATCAATGCTGGCAAGATATTCGCCTCAGCTGGTGCTGCAACCTACTGGGGCCCGAGCAGTCGTCTTAACTCAGCCGCGAGAGTCTGGGGTGCACAAACAAGCCCCCGCGCGGAACTGCTTTCCATAATTCTGGCCTTGCAAAATGCACCACAATATAAATCACTGGAGCTCTCCACACGCTCAGAGTACGTGATTCGATCAATAGCTCACTATCCAGCGCGCAACGAGGCGTGTGGTTGAAGATGCCCAAACGGCGACCTTTTAAAGAGCATTTTCGACCTAATCAAATCGCGCACAGCACCTATTTAGCTCTGTCATCTCAAGCAACCTAAAGTCATGAATGGTCACCTACTGGAAGCCGTTAACAGAGCTCGGCAAGCATGCGATTTCCCCTGCGCGCGCCAAGCCAGCAGCGAAATTCAGAACGGGATTTTGTCCGTAGATGACCGGGACAAGCACTTGAACATTCCCAAAGTTACTACAGAGCTACCAAATAATTGTGGGCCAGATAAGACCCCGAGTAAACCTACCCGTGAGGCATTTCCGATCCCCCATAGAGGGAGAAGTAAACTGGTCGCCATGAAAGATGTGAATCGCAGAAAAGTAATGGATGCACCGGGTCGGGCCATATTCTGGAAAGAGATCAAACGACTCGCGGATCCTAAACCTGCCCCGATATCCGTCACAGCAGCCAGCCTCAAAAGCGTGTTTGAAAAGAGGCTTAATCCGCCAGAAATCCTTCCTCCACAGTTTGACTCCGCGCAGCACAAAATAAATAAAATCCTCGTGGGATTACTGCCCGAGAAAACGGAGGACACAACACAGGAAGGATTCTTCACCCGAAAATGGACCGTTGAGGACATGGGCAGACTCAAGGACCACTTGTGCAAGCACTCCCTGGATAGTGCAGCAGGGGAAGATGCTGCATCGTATCTGGATCTCATGGAAATCCTGAACGAGGACTTGGCCTACCTGTGCAACGAATGGGTAACGAGAAAGGACGGCCCCACGATCTGGTTCATTTCAGCTTTGATTGGCATATTGAAGAGGACCAAACCACAAGACAACCCGGACAGCTACAGATTGATAGCGCTCGAAAGTTGCTTCTTGAAGGCTTTGACTATGCTCATTCACTGGAGGAACCATGACTGGGCCGGGGCGCGAGGACTCATCCCTGATTGGCAAAATGGATTTAGACCGGGATATCGCACAAACAACAACCCGTTTTTTCTACGATGCCTAAGAGACTGGGCCAGAGTGCACAAACTCGACCTGTATGTGGCTGCAATTGATGCCTCCAATGCCTTTCCCTCTACGGACCAACCCACACTGTGGCTGAAATTGTTCCGACTTGGAATGGGCGACGCAATCTTTGATTGGCTTCGTATGCTGTACAAACGAATGGAATACTACGTGCGCCACGGAGATATGGAGTCTGACGAATTCACGGCGCTCATCGGTCTCCTCACAGGAGATCCGGCGTCTCCGATTCTTTGGAACCTCTTTCTGGCCGATCTGAAAATGATGCCCGACAAAGATGATATTTTTCTGGCGGCTGTTCGAATTTCCTTGCTTGCACAGGCAGATGATATGCTACTAGTAACCCTCTCTGTGTGTGGTCTTCAAAGAAAACTTAACACTCTCCAAGAGTGGTGCGCACGAAACTTCATTCTCATCAATATGATCAAGACAGTAATCTTGATCTTCAAATGTGGGAGATCGTCGCAGCCTTCTCAACCACTCCCAGTCTTCATGCTTGGATCAACTCAGCTCAAGATCGAGACAGAGGAGAAATATGTTGGAGTTCTATTCCGGACAGATACACAAAATATCCTAGCGGCACATTACAAGGCCAAAGCGCGTACCGCTCGTTACTGTGGACATCGCATCATGGCAATCGAGGACATGACAGGCAGGCTGACCTCGAAAGAGCTCAAAGAACTTTACATGGCTCGAATCGACTGTCACCTCACCCACGCATGCGAAGTCACGCCAGATAGCGAAGATGTCCACATCACACAGCTAACAAAGGTTCAAATTAGATTCATCCATCATATGCTAAATCTACACTCTCGTTCAATGGTTGCGCCCTTATTCACAGAAACTGGGATAACACCTATTAGAGTCCGACGTCTTCAACTCATCCTGCAGCATCTTATGTATTTCCTTGGACTCGATAACAAGCACTACGCTCGTGCAGCTCTAAATAGCTCACTGGACCTGTCTGCCAAAGGCGTCAAAAAGTGCTGGGCCTCGGAACCAATCACTGCGGCTGCAAGACTGCCATTCAATTGCCCCGACCTAGTTCTAAATATGACAACTTCAATCGAAGATGTCCAGAACTATGCGAAGATGGTGGACAAGCTAATGCTGGAATGGCTTCAAGACATGATCGACTCATCAGAGAAGATGTACTTGCTTCACAGAAGATTAGAACCTCGGAAGGACGAACCGCCAGCGCAAATAACCTCAACCATGCGGCACTATCTAACAATGGTGAAAACTCAGGCACATCGCGAGGCTTTGACCTCAATAATGCTCTCAACTCACTAGTGTTGCCACGGCTCGGCTACGGCTGGCTCGGCTCGGCTAAGCCGTCCGAGCCGTTGGGGAATAGAGGACTATGGCTTCAAAGTGACTGCTTTGGGAGGAAGAGACATTCGGTAAATCAGTGAACAATTTGCCAAGAAAGGTACCGCGTAATTCTATCAGTGTCTCGGAGGATTCACAGGTGATTAACGCGTGTTCTGGGGTTTCCACTTGAGTTTTACAGAATCTACACAACCGTTCCAAGCGCGGCACGGGTTGATATGCATGATCCACATAGCGCAAGCTTTCCATGGCTAACAGGTGTGTTGAGAGTAACAGGGAGGTCAGAGCCTCGCGATGTTTCTGTGTTTTCACCAGTGTTAAATAATGCCGCATACAGGAGCTAACTTGGGCTGGGCTCTGGTCCTTTGGGGTTCACGACGGCCGTGCAATAAATAGAATTTTTCGGACGAGTTAATTTCCTCTTGTAACCATTCCAGCATCAAGGTGTTAACCAGTTTCATATAATCTTCAATGTCCATGATTGTGGTAGTACGGGACAGATTAAGTTCTGGCAGATGGAATGGCATTCTTGTAGCAGCTTTGATGAGATCCTTAACCCACGACTTTTTACCCTTGGTGGCAAGTTCAAAAGAAATATCAAGCGCAGCACGAGCATAAGAGTCTGTTTTTAGGCCTAAGAGGTAGATAAACGCTCCTCAAAAAAAAAAAAAAAGAAAAAAAAAGAAGGAGGCGTCGAACTCGAAGAGGCGTAATCCCAGTTTCAGTGAATAGCGGCGCAATCATGGAGCGGCGATGGAGATTAAGCATTTGGCGTATGAAGCTAACTTGAACTTTTGATAACTCTTTCACATGCACGTCTTCGCTGTCTGGTGATATTTCACATGCATGGATCAGATGGCAGTCGACGCGAGCCATGTATAGTGGTTTAAGTTCTCTTGGCGTCACTCTACCCGTCATGTCTTCAATTCCCATGATCCGGTGTCCACAATAGCGCGCTGTGCGTGCCTTGGCTTTATAATGATCTTTGAACATATTCTGCGTGTCTGTGCGCAGATTGACACCGACATATTTCTCTTCCGTACTGATGCTGAGTTCCATTAAGCCAAGGTGGAATTTAGGAGGTGGCAGGGTTGTCTGTCCGAAGATCAAAATTATAGTTTTGATCAAGTTGACGAGAATAAAATTTTTCGCGCACCATTGTTCCAGAGTGGCTAATTTTGAATTGAGACCACGAGCAGAGAGGGAGACAATAAGCAGGTCGTCAGCCTTGTCAGACCTATCACTGATGCCCGACTTGGATGATGTGTTCCTTGCTGGGGTCCGAAATTCTCTCATGGCCAGGCAGATGACCTTCTTATTATCTCGCTTTCACCCCGTGGGATGTGCACTAAGCTGTCAACTCTGGAAAAATGGTGTGCCTCAAATTTTATCCTGATCAACTTGATCAAGACAATTATTTTGATTTTTGGCCCGTGCCGTCTGCCACCCCCAGAGTTCCAGCTTGGAACAGTACTCCTATCAGTCAAAGGTAAAGAGAAATATGTTGGCATGAATATGAACACGGAAACCCGTAACATGTTTGCGGATCATTATACTTTAAAGGCACAAACAGCGCATTATTGCGGGCATAGAATCATGGGTTTAGAAGTCATGACAGGAAGGCTTATGCCGAAAGAACTTAAGAATCTATACATGGCGAGAATTGATTGCCATCTGATCCACGGTTGCGAAGTCTCCCCGGACAGTGAATCAATCCTGTCAAGAAATTGTGCAAAGTTCAAGTAAGCTTCATCCGCCACATGCTCAGCCTCCATTCCCGCTCCATGACAGCTCCCCTATTCACCGAAACTGGATTGGTCCCACCGCGAGTCCGACGCTTCCAAATTGTTCTTGGCCACTTATGTTGCTTCCTTAGCCTCAAAAACAACCACTTTGCCGACCTGGCACTCGAGGGCAAGAAGAGTTGGGCACAGGATGTCATAAAAGCAGCTCAAGGACTGCCATTCCCTTGCCCCATTTTTATTCTTAACACCGCAGCTGAAGTTGAATACATTAAAGATTACTCAAAAATGGTCAGCAAATTACTAGGGTCCGGTGCAAATCACTTCTATTATGCGGCATTATTTGGGTATGGTCAGAGTAAAGAAGCACCGGGAGGCAATTACGTTCCTGCTACTCTCTACGCACCTACTCGCTGTGGAAGTCTTGCGCTACGTTGACCATGCATACGCTCCCATGCCCCGGGCGGAACGGCTTTGCAGAATGTGTAAAGATGAGGTGGAAACTCCAGAACATGCACTGATCTCATGCAACGCATTTGATGCGCTGAATCAATTACATTCCACGTTTCTCACGAAGCTCTTCTTAGACGCACCATTCTTGCAACTCCGCATGGCTGAACTGACAAATTTTGAATTTGTCAAAGCCATGATTTATAACCGCCCAACCATCGCACTTGTAGCAAAATATGTACATGAAATCCTTGAATTGTTCTATGCACTCCCTGTGTTTCGTTTGACAGATGCTTTTGGTTGTGGTACCCGCCGTTTTAGGTCACTAACTTTGCTTCGGTGTGTTGAAGTGGTTCTACAGCGGTTCGAATCACGAGCTCGGCCATGGAGACGCAGTGAAGTCCAGGGGTTAGTGTACGCATCGCCTTTGTACACTTAGATACTTCCTGGGCCCGGGGTTCCTGAGCGGGACCGCACCGTGTAATCCTACCTACCTACCACATTAGACCAGCAGAAAAAAATAAAGAGATTCCATTCAGAATTGAGTGAGCATCAGGCCCAGGGGCAAATTAGGCCTGATTCACCCATTCAAATCCTAGAAATATAATTCTCCAAACGGGGGTCCCCGTTTGGTCGAGGTCGGCCAAGCCTAGGGACACCCCCTGGAGCACGTCCGGAAAACTCGGGAGATCATCTTTGATTGTTGCCCGACACCATTTGGCTTTGTTTTGGGCCTGCTACCACCAAACCCGCCCAAAAGCCCGTTAAAGCCCGGGGAGGGTCTCTTATATGGCCGAAAATCCCGGGGACACCCCCGTAGAAAAATCGGGGGGTCGGTTCGGATCAGTATCTTCCTATGGACCTAGCGATTTGATCAAAGATCCGCAGAGCAGTGGCGCTTTCTTTTGAATTAGTATATGGTGCAGTGCCATCGTAGGTTGCCGTCGGCACCTGATATTCATGGCTATTGAGCACAGCCCCCCACAGCCACGGAACGTGAATATCAGGCTCCGACAGCAACCTACTAGGGGTGAGCAAAAAGGGAGAAAATATTAGACATGCCCTCAAGCTCAATCGGACACCACACGGCGAGCAATTCATTGCCACCAGGAAGAAGAGAGCTCAGTTCGGTGATACCATAACTGATTATTTATCCGATTTAGTAATGCTCGAATGAAGACGCATAACCTCGAAACTAGTACTCACCACGCCGTAGCACCAACGCTCGCTGACATCTGTGGTAGCACAATTTTTACGAGAAGAGAAGAGATTAAAGCCGAACGCTCTGCGCACCGGGAATCGATCCCGGGTAACCTTGGTGAAGTCAAACAAAATACCGACGACACTCCCAGATACGGACAGAGAAGGCTGGCTCCATGCATTGCAGGTCAACTCTGGCAATAGATGTATGGAATCCGCCTTCATGTCAGTGACTCCACAACCCAACAAATGGGGGGTAAACGCAATGAGCCCTTTTTTTGTCAGATTTTCCTGCGAGTCTGCGGTATAAATCCAGAGCTGCCTTCGGCCGAGTGGAAATCGTGAACCCTGAACGAACACCGGTTTGAAAAGATTTGATGCCCCCGCATTCCCGCCGGATTTTGGACACCTTATTTTTCAGCTTGTCAAAATCCAACCAAAATCGCGTGCCCCCTCGCACGCACGAATGGAGTTTTCTGGTGTGGGTATATATTTCTGGCGCACAAGCCAATTTCTCATGCGCATCAAAGCCTACGCCAGTCTTGCGGTGTGACCCGCCGACACTAATTTCAACAATATACCCAGATGAGCACACCGCCGCTGAGTCAACCGTCCAGACTGGTATTCGGTCGTACGATGGCCTCTCCAACCGTCCGTAAAGACGGATTTGTTGAGCGGATCGGAGGGAATCCCGGCTTGGCGGCGAGATAAGAAGTTTGTGTTTTGCAAGAGACTATACATCGGTCTGTGCGGCGTGAGATAGAACGAAATGCGGCCAACCCAGCCTGGCACGGTCCGATAGACATTTTGTTCGCGCAAGAAGAACCGGGTACTGTAACTGGAAAACTCGGGCCGATCCTAGATTGACTGTATTTTGTCTGAGACCGGCTCAGGCGCGTAGGCCGCTTGAAGAGAGAAGTGAGATCAACACCACGTGCTCAATAGTCGCGTTGCCATCAGCGAAACACGGCCACGCAACAGATCACGTTCGATTTCTCGACTTGACAAGGGCTTGCGAAAAGTTGAGGTTAAGTCTGAATTATCTGGTGTTTGACGGTGCCTGAATACATCCAAGCAAGGTCCAGGCCCCGGGTGCCACCTGCGTTGTGCGAGGTAGTACTTGAATGAGATGAAAACCAGTGAGCTTGTTCGAATCGAGCTTGTGCCATACTTTCAATTCTTGGTCATTTCTCTTTCTATGCCGACCACAAAGCTGCCTGGATAATGGACCTAGTATGCTGTTTGGAATCCAACTCGCACGAAGCCGTCCACTCATTAAGGTTGATTGCTCACAGCGACACGAATCCAGAAGTATGAGCTTGGGCGAGAGCTCCTTCGAATCGAGCCTGGGCCGTTGCACACCGAATTTGTGCTGCGCATTTTTTTTTTTTGCGTTCAATATTGCTTCATTGTACCTCCCGGGTCGTCCAGTACATACTAAACTGTGTCAACGAATATCAAACGAAGGCCCAGCGGCGCAGGTGCGCACCCGCATTCAATAAAAGGTAGTTTGACTCCAGCCTGTGCCGTTTCTGAGCTCTTTGCGGTTCTTTTTCTCCGGGTAGCTGCCTTGAATAAGTATCTACCGGAGTTCAATTAGTTGAGCCTGGAGCATGTTGGTTGAATTTTAATTTCTTTTTCAATGACCCATATCAGGCAGGCGAGGTCGACTCAACTCAGACCTCGCTCTTGATACTCAATTATCGAAATTCATTAAATCAACATTCCTTCTTGGTGGAGCCCGTGAGTAACGCAGATACGGCCCAGAGGTGTGTGCATGCACGGATATTCAATACGACATCACGATCGCATTTTAGATTCGGGTGAGAGCTCGTTCGACTCGAGCCTTTTACATATTTTCCCAGCTGTTCTGGCCCTCAAAACAGTGGTTGTGTCATGCGCTCAGCCACCGATAGCTGTGTTCATGTCATAGCCACCGTTGTGACTGTCAGAATGGCTTGGAAAATATATAGGAAAATCCAAAATACTATGAGGCGGAAGCGGCAGCTATGTGTGTGTCCAATGGTCTCTGATGATCTTTGATGGTGTATGAAAATTGACGCACACTATCTGTATCTATCATTGTCTATAGTGTTTTGGATTTTCCTGCTGTGCCAGGGTGCTCAATCTACTAGCTGTGACTGGGAAGTGGGCCACCTAAGGGGTTTTGCGCTCGCGGAGACCGCTATTTTAGCTTCCTGGGGATTCTACGTTAAGAACATGTTGGTTGGCATCCTAGGAGTGGATTGTGATCGGGGATTCAAGTGATGTGACGTTGTGATTGATTACGAGTACTTATGTAATAAGGATCGTCTCATTCATATCTCGGGGGAGCTTAATTAGGGTCAGTGACAAAAAACTGTGAGGTACTTTTTAGTGGCTGTGTGTAGTCGTTTTTATTGCTTTATTAGAAAAAAACCTAGTGTATTTAGTGGCTGAGCATTTGTACATGTGTACGTACTCGGGGAAAAATACCCCCTACTCGGTGAAAAATAACAACATGCGCAAATAAAACAAAAAACTTTTTTCACTTCTGTTTGTTGCATCGGCGATCACCAAACACAAATTACGGTACCGCACTTCAGATCTGACAGGGATCGGCAAAGCTCCTCCTCAGTGTTCCCAAAAAAAAATCTCTTCAGCTTTTTCCGAAATCCCCCGAGGAAGCTCCGACTTGCGGTGCGCACCTTGCTTGTGAAGCTCCTGTACAAAGTTCATGGAAAGTGTAAAAAAACTTCCGGAAATATGCGCCAAGCACAGACTTGGTGAGCCATACCAGGAGTGTTGAATTTGTCATTGTTAAAACTGAGGCTCCCAGCCCACATTAGCTCAAAACCAGCTGAATATTCTCCCCTAGTTTATGAGAGGAATATCTCATATCACACTGCGGCTGCCTCCCTGCTCAAAAATCCATAGATAACTTGTAGAACTGAACACAATATGGGCCCCTCCTTAACAAAGGGGTTTTAACCGTTCTGGTCCGAACTCCGGTCTGTTCCGACTGTCGTGTGTCACCGATCGTTACTTGTTTTTATTTTCTAAAGCTGGTAGGAAGAAAGTGCAGGCAATAGTTAAATCAAACGAAATCACGAGCTATCTTCTGTTTCTCGTGGAAACCTGAATACTTTGTGTTTCGCCACATTCCATCGGAAGTTGCCGAGACTCGCGACAGCTAAAAGTTGCAGCCTATGACGTTCACTTTGCACATTTAATTATAGCGCGACACTTTCGGAGTTACCCTTTTGGGATATCCGAAAAGCCCCGTTATTTGGTTCAGATTCTTCCGAATGTCATTGATGTGTCACCGCCATCAGTCGGCCCGCTCAGTCGTAGGAGAGCGCGGTCCCGTTCGCAGCTAAGCGATGTGTCCCCGAGCTCCAAGCTTCTTCAAGGCTTCGGGCTTCAAGTTCAAGTTCTACTGTTGGCCTGCTCATCTCCTGTTTTCTGATGCTGTGCTGGTTAATGCTTTGACTGGTGGGATGGTTGTGGCCCGTGGGTGATCTCATATTGAGAAGAAATATTTACACGCCCACATTATGTGAACATATGATACTGCCGACGGGCCTCTTCTCCACTTTCACCCACCCATCCACAACTCGGAAGCCTACATGCCACTCCGCTTTTCCAGCTCGATATATCGCATTCCTGGCAACTCCTGCGCCCACCCCTGCCATCCCTCGATGCGTACATGGCGCGTAGCGCCGCCCCTTTTTCTCTTGATCGATCCTGCACACTCTTTCACCCACAGCCGTCCTCCCCCGACACGTAGCGCCGTCATGACTCTTGTTTTCAAGATATATGTAGACTCCCTGCGAAGTCTCTTCCGCACCGTCATTGTTCCTGGACCCATGTAGGCCGAAGCCTTTTAATTCACGATGCTGCGTACCCGCCGACTCACCTGCCTGTTCTATCGTCTCTCGACGCGGACGTGGCACGTACACCCCTCAAGATTCAGACGTCCCGCGAACTCTTTCACCCGCTGCCGTCGTTCCCCAGACTTTTCCCGGACCCCCAGGCGCCGCCGAAGCTTTTTAATTCACGACACAGCATGGCCGCCAACTCAGACTTTCCAACTCGATATATCGCCTTCCCGCGAACTCGCTGCGTAGCCCGCTTCAACTGTTTTTTATTCAATATCTGCGGTCCCCACCGCCTTCTTTGCGCATCTTCGTCTTCTAAAACCCCAGAGGCAGTGCGTAGCGCCACCGCCGCTTTTTTTATCAAGTCCTGGAGTTTCCGTGGACTGGGGAACATGTACATTGTAACATAATCCCCATCGCAGTGCGGGAGGTCACTTTGCGTCCGAATGCTAGCTTAGCAGCCACTACTAGAGTCTTATTATTGATTAATCTATTACTCGGATACTCTATGGTTACTAGACTGAAGTATTGGGGGATTCCGCCAAGGTTTCCTCAAAATTGTGCCCTAAATTCTAAAAAAAGTGTCGCGTCTCGAATAAAAGGTGTTGTGCTAAGAATAAAAGTCTCGTGCTATTCGCTGGTAATGCAACAAAAAAGTTGCGCGCTGTACCAAAAATGTCGCGCGCTGTACCAAATGTGTCGCGCGCTGACAAATGTGTCGCGCGATAATAAAAGTGCAGAGTGAAAGTCATAGCAGCCTGCAAATGGACGGGCTAGCTATCCTTACAGACCCTCCTCTTAGGATTGGGATTTTCTTTCCAAGTATAAAAGTTCTTTGTTCTTGATATTTAACCTGTCTGAATGCCAAAAATCTGTGTGGAAGATGATGCTGCAGTAATTCAGAATGAGTCGGTAATCCCGTGTGTATTTCCTTCTGGCTTCTGAGACGAACTTCCTATCACTAATTATGATGACAGCCAGTCTGTCCGCTGAGATTGAATGGAAAATTTGCAGTTATTGAAAGAGGGGTCTATCTCGTTTCTACCGGTTCGGTCCAATCTCGGACCAGTCCGGAGCTGTTTCCAAGTCCAGCGTATTATTGTGCAGGCTGTGGGCAAATATTTTTGTTGACCAAAAGAAATCACAGAGTTCGGGCATGGCGCAGATTTGATTTATGTGCCATCTGGAATTGATATGCAGTGTGGTGTGTGCCGTACATTACACTGCTTTTTCTTTTGTTCTACAAAATATCAGTTCAAACCGGCACACTTGTGCACCATTTGATGCGATCAAATCGCAGTTGAATTTAAGAAATCTAGAGGGTTGAAGAAAACAAGTTAACCACCATTAGCATTGTGGGGAAGCTGTGGTTACGGAAAAACAAAGGAATCCCGAAATCAATCTCGATCCGTCGGATAGTAGAGCTACACATCACGTACATGACACAGAGACACCGCTTACAGCGCCCATTGATACAGAGTACATGCTGATTAGTCTGTACATTTACTCTACACCTGTTTTTTTGGGTAACAAATGTGGGCTATTTAAAAAAAGTAAGTACGAGGTCATGCCGGGTGCAGCCACGGCCCTTTACCCCAAGTCGGTGAATATTTTGCGCCGGCGGGTCCAAAAACGGTGAAAACCGGGCAGTTGGCCACCCGTGGGAAATTTTGCTGGCCACACTCGCCACGCTTCGTCTGCTTTCCTCAAGCCATCCCGAGCGCAACAAATGCATTCAATACGTCCACTAGGCTCTCGACACTGCTCTACTACTCATCTACGACCTCAAACCTTCGGATTAATGAGGTATTTGCGCTTTGGCAACAGGACGGGATCTTCCACGTCGAGATGAATCAAGTAGTCCTCCAGTGCCGCACAGTCATTGACATTGGAGAGTTCCTCCCAGGTAACGTCGTTGTCCGTCCACAGGACCTGAAACTGGAGTTCCCGCCGCTGATACCACCGGTGGCCGTTGATCGAGGCCACCAGCGTCTGCGAGGCTTCCTCGTCGTCATCCGAATCGGGAGCTGTCTCAGGATCGTTGTGGTGTGTACGACTGGCGCTACCGCTGCGATTGGGACTGGGGCTGGGACTAGGGCTTGGGCTCGGGCTACGGACGGATGGGCTGGGGCTGGCCCTGCCGGTGGGGCTGAGGCTTGCAGGGGGGCTAAGTGTTTCGTCGTCCGAGGCTCCGAAAGAGGTGTCGTCCGATTCTTCATCGTCATCTCTTGCATTTCCACGCCCACGCCCACGCCCTCGCTCTCGCCCACGGGGACGCCCACGCCCGCGTGCCCGTCCGCGTCCACGCTCGGCAGATTCACCATCACCAGACTCCTGCGCGTCTCCACCACGCCCACGACCTCTTCCTCGACCCCGGCCTCGGGCAGCGCCTCTCGCTGCAGCCTCCAACGCCTTCGCTGCTTTCGCCGCCTCTCTCGCCGCTGCCTTCGCCGCCTTGGTTTCCTCCGCCACGTCTTTCTTTTTCTTCTTCTCGGCGTCTGCGATGCCTTTTTTGATCGCCGGGAAGTGCTTCTTCTTCAACTCCTTGTGCAACTCGGCCATCTGCTTCTTCTGCAGATCTTTCAGCAACTCGTCTCGCATCTCCTGGCTAGTCATCAATCGCGCGTGGCCCGTGTTGTACGCCCTCTTCTTCTTGTTCTTCTTACTGTGCAACTGCGTTCGAAGACGGCCATTTTCCAATTCCATCAACACCATCTGCGTGTAATTCTTCTCCAGCTCGACTCTGGTTGCCTCAGCGATTCTACGAAGCTCTGTGTTCTCGGTTGCAAGAGCTTGACGCGAGGCCGTTTTACGAACTGGTGATGGGAGGCCAATTTTATACAAGGCCCAGACAACCTCCCGTGCGCGAGTCTCATTATCGGTGTTTGGTGCAGTTGATGGGTGGATGCGAGATAGCGAGGACTCGTTTGTGGCGATGGAAGAACGAGCTCTGATACGGGATGAGGGGGACGGAGACAACGGCGCCACAGAGCTGGAGATATCTACTGCAGGGGTTATTAGAACGGCTTGTGAATTCAAATCGTGGACTATACGAACTAGATGTGGCAGATGAGCGAGTGCTCAGAGCAGATGAGTGAGTGCTGAGGCTTTGCGCAGCCGAAGACGAATCTAATGTAGAGGTTATAATGTGCTGATGAAAATGTGAGTTGCAAGTTGGACGAACCAGATCTGCTGGTAGATGAGTGAGTGCTTAGAGTAGTTGAAGTTGCTGGGCCTGCTGTCGGGGGTGTGTTTGACACGGGTGAGCCTGACACAGAAGCCCGCTCAATCGCAACAAGTAGGGATGGCAAGCGAGCAGGTAGCGGTAGCGGCTGAGCGGGCTGGGTTGTGTAGTTGAGCGCTGGTGCAAACAACTCCTGTGGGATTGCAGATTCGTCCAGCGGCCATATGCCACACTTGCGAAATGCCGAAACTATTGTTTCCTTCCTGAATGCCTCCTTGCGCGCAGTTGCATAGTATGAAATCAGGTTGTATTTGTCGATGACAACATTGTTACGATGGCACTGGAGAGCTCTACTTTAGGATCGCGATATACATGATAGCTACAAATGAGGGTACCTCGGTTACAAGCTTCCTCCACTTGCCTGCAAGTGGCCCAAAGACCCCAACATCGTTCGGCTGCAGACCATGTGTCGTGTGGGACGGAAGACAAATGATAATGATGCGGTGCTTATCGGCAAAAGTGCAGAACCGATAAGTACAATGGCTATTGTGCCCGTCGAGGATGAGGAGACGATAATGACCAAGGTCGGCCAAACGTGCGGCTGATTCGGGGGCGAAATCCCGCTCAAGCCACATGGCCCCCAACTCTTGATCTGTCCACCCGTTGGGGGAGATGGATATACTGAAAAGTTGATCAGCATCTCATGACAGCGAGTGAGTGAGGGAAAAACTTAGCGTCACACGGATTATTTTCCCCCCAGCACAAGTCGCGACGCTGCCCTTGGAACACGACGGAGGGGTGGAGAACTGTCCCGTCGGCGCAGGTGCACTCCATAATCGTGATGAGATCTCTGTTGCCGGTTTCGATGCTTCTGACCGTCTTTTGATCACGATCCACGATGACGTGGACCTTCGCACCGACGCCGAGCTGAATTCCTTTCTCATCCATGTTGTATATGTTCTCGGGAAGGATGTCGTATTTCTCGATAGTGTCACGGAGGAGCTCGAAGTATTCATGGACGACGACAGGGTTCATAGCTCGAGCCCGACATTCTTCGAGAGAGGTCGTCCATTTTCCCTGAAAGAGTGCTGTCAATCTATTGTGGCATGAATTCGAAGACCGAATCACACATTACCTTGAGACCTGGGTTACGTTCCTTGAAGCGCCTAGCCCAAGTAGCGCCGACTGGGCGACCCGCAATTTCCGATGCGTATTGGCCGATGACAGTGAGATCCAAGGGGATACCACGGCGGCCCATGACCTTGAAACAGTCAGAAAGAATATATGAAAGGAATACCCGCTCAATCCTGACCTTTACACATTCTGTGAGAACACTCTCCTGGGCTGGCGTCAGGTTGCGTTCATGGGCATGGCCCTGCACGCGTGCCAGAATTCCTTTGCGACGGTTTTGGAGAGTTGCGCGGGGGACTCGATAGTATGCGGCTGCTTTCCGTTCTGACAAGCCCGATTCCGAGGTATCGAGCGCAATAATTGCGAGCCGGATGCGCTCTTCGACGGTAAAGTTTTCGAAATTGTCGTCAAAGAGGTCTTCGCCGTCGTTGGAGGCGTCGTGCATGACGATAGAGTGGCTGAGAGCTTCGAGGGGGATTCACAGGAAGCGAAGTTAGGCTGTAGCGTGAGTGGAAAACAGGTAAAAGGAGCGTGTTATATAACGGCGCAGACTCATGGAAGGGCCAAATTTCGGACTCATGGAGGCATATCAGATTAAATTGAAGAGGAAATGTACAAGCAACGATGGGTGTAATGACGGGAATCGATAGCGGAACGTGTTGTGATATCACTGGATAGCCTCCGATAGCAGACGTCCGTATGACGGCGAGAGCACCTGAAATGATTAAATGCGCCAGAATCCATCTCATCAGAGTCTTATTGACGTACCAGAGCCCGCAAACCCGCCACCAGGGCCTCCCAATTGCCAATAAAATCTCCAAATGTCGGTGCATTGAAAAAAGGGTGTTTAGGGTAACAGGCCACGTTGAGGAGACAGTAAAATCGATAAAAAGATTTGGCATCCGGTGGAGCGAGCCTTTAGGAGTATTAAACAGGTGTGGAAAGCTTCGGGCCTGCAGCGGTTTGCGTTAGCTCGATACAGAGTCGCGAATTTGACAGCTTTTTGCCTAAATTGCGACGTCTATGAGATCCTCGCGCAGACAACTGCAGGATAGAAAAGGGCTCAGGCATCCGGAAAGCCACTCTAGATTGAAGCCCGAGGTCGTCGGAGTAGAACGAGCCCTCAAGGTCGCGGATCGAGCATGAGTTGATGAAGCAAGAGAGGACTTGCTGATGCGGCTGCCGGGCGGAGATTAAGAAAACCACGTGTTCGGTCACCACCCAGTTCTAAATTCGGCCACAGCACGGCATCAACTTGACCAAATCCCATCAAATTTGGTACACAACAGCGCCTCAACACCCTTTCCAGCCTACAACTCACTTCTGGCCAGGAAACATAGCGGTAGAGGAGTATAGCTCGGGTGGCCAACTACCTGGTGTGGCCAACTACCTAGTCACAGCTAGTATTTGTGAATTTGTGCGCTTGTTTCAAGAATGTCTCACGGAAATCGGCATCGGAAGCAATGCAAGGAAGAGCCAAGAATATCATTCATCGAATGCTGTCACATGCAGATACAGCCCTCTGGTTTACGGCAAGACCGGGAGATGATCAAGGCTTTAGAGCTGGTTATGGCTTGTTGGTCAATTTATTCTCGGAGCATTCCACGTCTCTTTCAGAGTTGTAGAATTGTGTCCTTGGACGTACAATGGCGTGGCCCTCAATATAGGTTAAAAACTTGGGTGTATTTTGACGTTTATTCGTCAATTGTTCGAACTTACCAAACTCAAGCTCGGTGCAGTGGCTTCTGGGCAGCTATAACGACCAACCGCCAGCGCCTCCAATACCTCTGCATATCAACGATTGGAAAGCATCACTGCTGGAACAATGCTGTAGCGCCGACTGCGGGTAGACCTTTCGACTCTTCTGATTTTGATAAATCACCGACTCCTTGCCAACTATCAACCATGGTGCCAACAATAATTATAGATCGTATAAAAGGCGTTGGCACTATTGTGCCTATGGTGTAATTCCTCTGAATTCTTGGGACAGTTGTCGATATCGGTCACTTTGCATGAACCGTCGTCGCTTGAAATCGGTACGACAGCCTGGGAGTCACATCAAGCTGACCACCATTGGGGACGAGACTTCCTCAGATGCTCTTCTGCTGCCCCCGAAAGACCTGCCCGGGAAATCGCTCAAGGGTATGTGGAACGTTTCTGAGCCTTTCTCGTCTTCTTACCATCATGCCTAGCACCGAAGGTGTCTTGGCTGATGTCCTCTCGTCAATTAAGTATACTGTCCTTGTCCCTACACTCGACTCTAATCGCGATTCATTTGGCTCTTTTTTTCGTATTGTCCCGACAATTTGAACACCAATCTATTTTCGCCGCGGAGAACCAGCGTTTTATTTCTCGGTCCATCAAGGTGATTTTAACCACATTTGGAATGGTATGCAATTTGGGCTTTCCGAATACGATGGATTATTGACCATCACCGCACAGATCTACACGGCTGTGCTGGTCTTCGTGACACAGACACTGGCCTTTCGACGCGACTTTCGCGAGGATCAGACGCTCACGGAAACCCACGACAGCGTTGTGGCCTGGACAGGTCTTGGTTCCGCTGTGGTCCGGCTGCGGCAACAAAAGGCGATCCCTGCATCGATATTAGGTGTCCTCTCCGCCTTCGGATATCTCGCAAGCATCTTGGTCCTACATGTGACATTTCCGGGATTAATTACGGTGGAATCAGTCGTGAACAATCGCTCTATGACCATTCCGACGCAAAGCCTTCCAACCTTCAACTTTTCTGGTTATGATCTTTCCAATGAGGACGGTCGCCGCCATGCGATGTGTGTTCATAGGTTTAATTGTGTTGTTCATGTGTTGATCGTCAACAGGAACAGTGCAGAACAGTATGCAATGGGGTCCCTGTCCTTCTTTCACTTCATCGACGCGGAAGCTACCCCAGGACTTCATGTGGGAACGCTGTACGATGTTTTTGATACCAACGCGGGAATAGGTCCCGTTTCTGTCAACGCCACAGGTTTCAACATCAGCTGCGGATATTTACCGACTTCATTGGTGGTGGACTCGGGCTCCCAATGCCCGTGTCTCAGCTTAAGCAGAACGACATATTCGCTTCCCCTGACTGGTAAGTTTTTCGTTGCCCAGCGAAATATCAGGTTTACAGTACATGACAGACCCCGGGATCATTTCTTTGGCTTATTCCATTGGTGGAGGTAACATTGTCCAACATTCAAACCCTATGGTTGACACCTTTCAGCTGTGTTTCCTGCACCGGCCATATTTTACACCAGCATACCAGTCCTAGACTCGAGAAACAATACCGGCCCCTGGGTCAATCTGAGCGGTTCTATTGGTGCCCAGGATATCCAACTCTTCAGATGCTCACTATCACTGGTCGAACAGACAGCAGTCTTGGATGCCCAGTCCCATAAACTCATATCCATCGGACCTATGATCAATAAAACGGCTTCAACATGGCTACCATTTACCGGCCACTCCGAAGATCTCGCTGACATAGCCTTCGCAAACCCCCAAGGTTTCCTAGATATTGTACGTAGTCAATAGCCTCTCACATACACCTTGGTTGAGCTCTTCAGTGGGAAGCGTGGTACCATGCAATGCCAGGAATGGGTCAGCCCTCCCCTCTAGTGCCGGCTGATGCTTCACTCGTAGCGAATACCGTTGCCGATATGTTCGTGTATATTTCTGGATTAGTTGCTGCATTACTCACCGCGACTTGCATTCGTTGATCAGTGCCTTACTTCAGCAACTGAATCTGTTCCCGTTCAATACCACTTTGCGGACCAAAATTTCCCTCCACGAACTTGAAAACACGTTAGCCACTGTTGTTGCTTCGATGTTCTGGACCCGTAAGATTCAAACAATGCCGTTGAACATACTCATAACAACTCGCAGTTGGTCACGTGTCCCCGCTATCTGGATATGACGTGCTAAATTCGACCACGACCACCCCTGCTCCTTTCAATGTTTCCCTCCTAGTGGGAAATGCCAAGGCCATGGAACCATTTCTTCAAGAACGACTAAATGTAGGTCATTTCAACTACACGATAATAGAGCTTAAGCCTGCCTTGACTGTTAAACATCATTGCAGTAAAGATATTATTAACCACGCGAAATTTTGCTGATATATTGTAGATTATCGAAGGCCTGTTGGCATCCATCATACTCATGTCACTCTCAGTGCAGTTTCTAGACTTTACTGCCAAAACCGACCAGTCTGAGACTGTGACTGATGTTCAACTTGATGGAGTGAACATGCTCCACACTATCTGGTTATTTCGCAACCATCCAGAACTCAATACACGCCTGAAGCAGGTCGAATATCCAACAGATTTAAACCTGCGTGACGCCGGTACGATACGCACAAGATTATTAGCCACGAGTGTAGATGTACACGAGAACAGGAAGGCGGCCAGCATTGAGCCAGAAGATACTTGTCAAATTTCCAACTCTTCCACTGACGATGACGCGAATACTTTAGTGCATTCTGTAGCACAGCTTCCCATTTCGCTAAAGGGTATTAATTTATCCTTGCTCCCACATGCATTACTGACCGCCTTTAAGGGTCAAAACTGTCAAGGTGGAATTCCCCCCGTAACTCGAGTGTGGTATCCGTAATTATACACTCAGCGCTTGTAACCATCCATATTGTGCTTGTGGTACTCTCACGTATGGAACTCGAGCATCAAGTCCTATTTTCACTGGAGCATCAGCCTGTTGTGTCTTGGGTCATCACCACAATTGCAACGACATTTGTAACGGCACGTCGAAGTCCTTTTCCAGAATGTCAATTTAATTGAGTTGATTGCACAGATCTATTCGGCTGTGCTAGTTTTCTTGACGCAGACCCTGTCCCTTCAGCGCAGCCTCCGCAGAATGCAGACACTCACAGCCACCCACGACAGTGTGGCTGTCTGGAGCGGGATCGGATCTGCATTGGTTCATGTCTGGCATCAAAAGGCGGTTCCAGCGTCCATCCTAGGCGTCCTGTCCGCCTTTGTATATCTTGCGAGCGTGTTATTTCTGCACATCACGTCCCCGGTATTGCTGTCCTTGCAAACATTCACCTCCAACAGTTTGGTTCCCGTAGCAACGCAAAGCCTTCCAACCTTTACTTTCTCCGGTGATGATCCGTCCAGCGACGAGGCACGGATAGATGTGTTGTGCGTGTATATGCTGATCTAGGTCGTTAATCAGACTTGACGCTACCCAGACATAGTCCACTGCTCTATGCACAGGGCTCACTATCCTACCTGCCATTTTTGAACTCGACTGCACCTGTCCTTGGTCTTCACGGAGGAACACTGTATGATGTATTAGAGTCTAACGCTGGAATTGGAAACGCTTCCGTCGATGCCACCGGATTTAACATCACTTGCGGCTATATCCCGGAGCCGGTTTTCAATGCCACAGAGGGCACCCTTAATATTCTTGGAACGAAATATATTTTCGCCAGCAAATGTAAGCTCATTTCTATCGCGGATTTAATTCTTCAATAATTCACCCCCAGATCCGGGAATCATATCTACTTTGTTCCAAGTGCTACCAGGCAAGCTTGTCCATACCTGCAACATTGCATTCTTAGTACGCCTCCAGATCAGGAAGACGTCGACCTCGCGCCGTTCATGGGAAGCGCAATGTTCTGCACCACCATTCCAATCCTAGATTCTACTGGCGATGCCTGTCCATGGGTGAATCTCGAAGACATGGCAACCTCGGACGGTGCTGTCAAAAGCGTCCAGCTTTTTAGGTGCTCGCTCGAACTTGTCAAACAGACAGTTATTGTTGACTCTCAGTCCCACGAATTGATATTTATGGACTCAGAAGTGGGCCAAGATGTTTCCATTTGGCAGCCATTCAAAGGGAGCAGTAATAATTCATCAGGCACAGACTTGGGTCCTGATCAGGTTCTCGTAGACAATGTGGGTTATTCGGTTTTATGGATGGTTCTTTACTTCAATCAGTTTCTTGTCAGTGGGAGTCATGGTATTCTGCAATGCCAATATCAACAATTCCCTGGGCTTTGGATTCAGAGCTGACCGTTGCTGAAATGTAAGTCCACGTCCAATTCAACTCGGCTCCTTATTAATTTCCAATTATTGGCAAGGTTTCTGATTGAGGAATTAAACTTGATATCACTCAATTCGACTGAGAACCCCCACATCGCCCTGCACGAATTCGAAAGCAGACTATCCGCACTTGTTGCCTCCATGTACTGGACCCGTGAGTCCACTGCACTAAAGACTGAGGCTACCTTACATACCCGCGTATCTATCAGTGGGGCACATCCCACCGCTCCCGGGTTTCATTCCAACAAGTTTGACCATAGACGGTCCGCCTCCTCTTGAGGTCTCCCTAGGACAAGGAACCGCTCTCATCACGGAAAGTCGTGTTCAAGCACGTTTGGATGTATGTTTCCTCTTTCATTTTTCTCGATCAGCCGAAGCCTCAAAAATTGAAAATCAAACTTTTCCGTGACAGTTTAGCATAAGCGCAGTAAGAAAATCTTCGAATCGAACCCAGAGTCCCACTCACTGGTATCAAATTTTCAGATTTTGGGGGGTCTGATAGGATCCGTGACACTCCTCCTGCTCTCCCTAAAGTTTCTCGACTTTCACAAAGCAGAAGAGGACGAGAACGGTGGCGATGCTGTAATCAGCGGAATGGGGATGCTTCATGTCGTCTGGCTATATCGCAACCACCCCGAGCTTGAGAAACTGCTAGAGCAAGTCGTCCATGAATTGGGTGGACTAGGTGGTCGGTGAGACGGAGTATATGCAAGATTTGTGGGAGCGGTGTAGAAGTGGGAAATGCCCGAGGTTCCTGTAATGGGTCGGTGGCCCGGTAGCTGATCAGATAGTCGACCGTATAAAGCTGACGTTGTTTTTTGGATCCCGGAGGTTGAATTTTGATCGCTGAGGTCTACAACAAAGACGGTTTTGCTACGGTGAATCGGGTAAACCGAGGCGAGCTCATCGAGGTATTCGATGCATTTAACGCTCTTGATGCGTCGGGTGATGGCAAAGTTACCGGTGCGCAGATACGATGTGATGGAATCCTGCCATTTCGTGTCGGACTCAACGAGATCGTCTTCGGGATATGCGAATATCCATGAGTGATAGCACAGGTCGGTGCGAAGATCACATACCACTCCCGTCCGCTGATCCCAAAAGTTCGGAACCGTGAACGTCGTCCTCGGAATCATTGATGTCTGTCACAGAGTCAGATCAAGTACAAGCCCGTCAAAAATCACATACCAATTTCCTCAGGCGGAATACTGGACGAACGAGAGGCTGCTCGAGTAAGCGCCTCCGAAACCTCCTAGATATCGGAATCAGCCTCGGGCTCGGAGTCGGACAGAAGCTCCAAAACTTCTCGGTATCTTGGCAGAGTTAGGGGCCGCACGAGGGAGGACGATGGACTGGGATTCCGTCTTCTCCTAGCATTATTCCACGAAAAAAAACAGCCTTCGTTGCACACATGTACTGACTAGGGTAGAAGATCAGAATTATAACTTGACATATTGGTAGGGTCGGTTGCCCACCTTCCAATGCACATTTCTCCCATCCAAAGTTTTTCCCACGGCGTGTATTTGTTCCAAACCAGTACTTCCAAAATACGGCACAAAATGGCTGCTGACTTGATCCAGGACCCAAAACCGGCCCACTTCCCAAGACTAATGCACCATGTTCCCGCTGCGTCCCCTCTGATTTTGACTTTTTAACCCCATCAGAATATTGATGTATCAAAATTTCAGGACTCAACTCCGAAAGCCACACCCTCTACAAATAAAATACTCCACCTGTCACAACCTAAGTGCATCCACAATTCGAAAATATTTGGGATCACGCTCAGCCATCACTTTTAGTCTGGAATTTAAAGTGCGCTTTTCCACTCGAATTTTTTGCTCAGCACAGAGACAAAACGATAATGCCAGATGGTCCGTGCGTGGGAGAGTTTCGGCCATCTCCGAACCTCAAACAACAGCAAATCAAGCTTGTCTTTCGCCTTCATCACGCCGGATTCGCTCGTTTCTGTTGTGTCAATTTGACGCCATGAAACAATTTTGGGAGGTTGTCTCTGTTACAGACATCCTGGACCGGTCATCTCCGGCGGAGTGAAAGCGGTGGGATCTGTCATACCGTCATCTTTGCTCAACTCATCCATGCGCGTTTTGACTCACGGTTTCTCCTGGCAATTGTTGATTCAACTCCACAGGCCATTAACCGAGAAGACATCCGATAAAACCACGCAAAATGACGGCATGCGGATTGCTATCGACGATGACCTCAGCTCTCTTTACAAGCGAATAGCCCTGCTCAAGGCGAAACGCAATTCGATTGCTCCAATTTTTTCTCTCCCACCCGAGGTCTGTGTTCAAGTATTCAGCGAAGTATCGGAAGGCCAGCCTCTGACAGGATTCTTTGTACCCCTCACGAAGCTGATGCTGGTCTGCCAACACTGGTACGACGTTATACTTTTTGCCCCGGCGTTATGGAGCAATATCGCTGGCCCCCAAATTTCCGGGCGAACCCTGAATGCTCGACTCACTCGGTCGGGATCTGCCTCATTGAAAATCAAAATTATGCCATTCAACTCTCCGACTTTGCACCCCTGATCTTGGCCAATGCAAACCGTCTTCGATACCTTGACCTGCACGGCACTACCTTTCACATGCTCGATTTCATGTACAAGATGTATGATTTTGAATTCCCTCTGCTGCGGTCGCTGATTCTCACGCCTGATCCCACTCTCGTTCAAGAGGAGACATCGTCAATGGATGCACGTTTGTCCCGCGAGCTCCTCGAAGGGCGCATGCCCCGCCTCCGTGAGCTTGCGTTGTCCCGCATTGATGCACCGTGGCAGTCTTTGCCTCCGCTTCTATCCTTGAGCCTTAGAGCCCCCGCGACTCTCCTTGCTTTGGACCAACTTCTCGTGCTACTGCGATCCTCTCCTGATTTACACACTCTAAAATTGGACATGGTAGTTGCTCCTGGAGCCCCCGCCCGTCCCCAACCAGTCGCGCCCCCGCATCTCGAGCCCCTTCACCTTTGGGATTTGATGAAGCAGTGTGAGGATCTGTTAACCAATATCATTTTCCCACCCACCACCCGCCTCAAACTCTTTCCCCAGGGCGTCGCCAACGGCGCAACCATCCGTGACATCCTCGTCCCCGTCCGCAAACATGTACGCGCACGTGGCGCACCCATCCCCTTGACACTTGTATTGGAAGCGCCGCCCGCTGGGAAGAGCTTATGGATCGCAATCTACGCCGAGGCGTTTTCCAACGTAGGATTCGAGCAAAAGGCCCTCGTCCTTATCGCCTCACACCCCGCCAGCGCCCCTGCGCAGCGCCAGATAATCACGAAAGTGCTCAAGGCTTCCCGCCGACGATCACGCACCTGGACGCGAGGGAAGCGAATCTTACCATCAGGACATGGAAGAGCGCGTGCGCACTCCTGCCAGCACTCAAGCAGGCGACGGTATCTACGAACAACCCGCTTCTCACCAGAGACTGGGCACCCACTGCATAGTTTCGGTGTCTGCACATTTGTTGGTGTTCGGAGGTGTTTTGGCCGTGTGCTTTGGACAGGTAGACACGCTCGCTACGTGCGCCTCTGGGATAAAAGATCATTTCGAAAGGTTGATGACAAAATTCGCGGTGCTTCTCTATCTTGTTGGTGACACATTAATATGATCTGCATGCAGCCTTACAATCGCATCGACCTTTCACTCAATTTCACGGTCACTGTACGGTAGGTAGTAATATTTGGCACGGTCGAATAACAAACGTTCCACCTGGCGCTTATCCCGATGTGCAAATATTACAGACCTTCGTTGGACAGTCAACATCCCAGGCTTATTATTGGGTCTCACTGCCCGAGAACTGGCCGCCGCATCAATTGGACGCGGGGTAACGTTGTTAAGGATCTAACTTCGATCTTCACTTGTTATCAATCCTAATCTTTTGTTGCGTTCCCGCAACCCACCAAACGTTGGGAAAATTTTCATTGCCCAACAACTTATCTCCCGGAGAGTTCATTCAGATGAGCTCTTTGTCTTTCGCACTTTCAGTGTTGCTTCTGCCTCTCCCAAAGCTCCTCTCTGGGATGCCGATTTTCGAATACAGGAGGGGCTCTGTGGCACCTTCTATGAAGTTGCAGGCGATGTCCACGTGCACAGCGCTGAGGCTTCACTTACCCTGCAACTCAATGTTTCTCTGGCCCCACCGGCGCTTGAAGATTCGACAATGGTCCGCTCAGTTTCCAACGCCCAGGTCGGGCCGTCTCACTCGCACACCGCCCTCTCTGGCGTAGTAAGGAACAATCGGCACGCCATCAGCGGGCGGGGACCTTACGGTGAGCCGAAACTTACACTTCTCAAGTTTATCGCTCATATTTTACAAGACGTCTCCACGTAGTCACCCGTTAGGTCCCGGAATCCGCCAGATCGCAGTGACTTAGCCCAAGATTTTTTAGAAAGTGGGATCATACACTTCAGGTTACCCCTAAACTGACCTGGTTAGGATAGTTAGTACCAATTGAGAATCTATCCTACTAGGGGTCAAATGGATGGTTGCAACCGGTTTTGTGGGTGCACCCACCTGCTGGGCCAAAATATTGAGGGTGGGTCTACCCAGGCCAAACATGGGTACACCCAGGCAAAATATGGGTGCACCCAGACAGGGACTCCTGGCACCACATGTCACATCACGGTTTTGGGTGCACCCACCCAGCTCAATTTTGGATTTTCCACACCTGCGCATGGCCCTTTTGGTGGCTTGGTTGGGTTGCGGTGGTGGTGGGGTACTGGTGGACCATCCACCACCTCCCTCGGTGCAGCTGGTGTGTGTACGGTTTGGTTTGGGGATGCCGTGGGTGCACCCACCCAGCTCGATTTTGGATTTTCCGTGCCAGAGTCTGTATTCAGCACACCTACATACATCGTTCACATCTACGTGCGCGGAACCAGCCCAGTGGAAGGACAATGGAGCTGAAGATTAGCACATGGGTCGCTGAATTAGGATGGCGGCTGATGGTGGCGAAGAAATTCTCGTTATGGCAGAATTGGGCTGCATTAGGACAATGGTTGGAAGGTGGCCGCGGGTGACTGCATTGGGACAGTGGTAGCGCATTGTGAGATTCAATGGATTATAAAAGCCGCCTGGTGAGTAGTTGATCCACGAAATACCATGTCTCACAATCTCGCTCAGATGCCCCAGTACGACTCTGTCTCCGCCTCCGGCGTGCTCGCTCGCGTCAAGCTCGAAGCCGATGCTGCCACCACGCTCGCCCGCATGAAGCTCGACCCCGACGCTGTCACCACGGTCGCCCTCGTGAAACTCGAACCTGACGCTGTCACCACCACGCTCGCCTGCGTGAAGCTCGAACCGGAGGCAGGCACCACGTGTGTCAAGCGTGAACGCCCCGAAGACAACTCGATTGGCGACATGGGCCCGTCCTTGAAACGGCCCAAGCACGAAGCCTCTCCCGACGAGGAGAGCATGTCTTCGGAGGAGTCGACTTCAAACGACACCTCGGTTTGGAGCTCGTCTTCAGAGGGCAGCTCGTCTTCAGAGGACAGCTCTGTTTCGTCAACTTCTTCTATGGTGACAACAACCAACCAGGTTAATCCCCGCCGTCACCCTCGTCAACATCTGCGGGGCGACTTGCTGGCAAACTGGCTCTCCTACAACCCCCTCGAGAACTACGACGCGCAGGAGCTTTACAAAGCGCACGTTGTCAGCTACCGGCTCGCGTCGATCGCCTCTGCGTCCTACACAACGCGGTATAAGACCCGCAGAGCCACTCAAATCGGTGCCAATCTGGCGGACGATTTCTACGCAGATAAAGATGGCCTCATCCGTGACATCCGGCTCTTTCGTCTTGGAGCCGAAAACATAGTCATCATAATCCTGATCAGTCAGGATGTCAACCATTTTGGTTGACCACGTCGAGTAGCCGGAGGCATCCTCGAGTTGCTTGATGCGGTATGCGGAATTGCTTTCCGACATCGTGAGATTGTGAAGCGAGTGAAGATATGTGAGAGCGAGTGATGTGGGTAGTTTAGTTCAGGCGGGCGGGGCCCATAACCTGATGAAGTTTGAAGTCTTTAGAGGAATAAAATTCAATGTAGACTACGACAAAATTCATAGTTTTTATACTACTGCTTTGCCAAGTAATGAATAATCAAGTGAGTAAGAAACTGAGTAAGAAGTATCGGAAATGAAATACAAATATGCCGACTCCGGCACTAGAGACTGCCGGGCAGTACAGCACGGATATTGGTGCTGCCGGTGCCGGTAGGACTCGATGTTTGCACAAAGTTCAACAACCCTAATGGACTCAAATTGTGTGTGTGCACACTCTGTGACAACCTCTTGTAAAGACTAGAAGACTGGCAGTACTTTAATACTTTCACTATACCAAAGCCTCAGGTATGCTCAAATCAATGACTTTTTTCGCTGTGAACCTTCCTCCGATGGCTATATGAAACCGTCCCACGCATGGAGGATATCGCCGTCCACACGACTGGGATGAAGACGCGCGGCAGTGCGCGCACAGAGCAGAGTATATCGGTACCGGATGACGCCGCCTTCCCGAGCACGCCCCCTGCGCGTGTCGCATCCGTCGAGCACAGACGAAAGGCGCGCGCCGGGTGGGCGAGCGCTCCAATGGTGCTGCGCGTAATTGCTTGCGATCTTGGTGGGCGGACGGCACGGCAGCACAGAGAAGTGAAAAAAGAGAGCTGTACAAGGGTGCCGACTAGTGTGAGCGTCTCGGCTGGTACGGACCAGTGGGAGAAGCCACTGGATAAGCAGTGTCAGCGTCGAGGCAGGAGGGCGAAGCGAGTGTGGACGAGGGGAAAGAGTGCCATGGCCACGAACGCAGTGGGCCTCGGAATAAAAGAAGGCTGCTCACGATTTAAATTTACGGCTCCAGTTCCTCCAATCCGGGACAGCGAGAACCAGCGGGGCGAGACACACATTTTCGGGAATGTCGAGTCCAATATGCCGCGGCAGCACGCGCAGAAGGCCACCCCGCATTGCAGGAGTGGGAGAAAGTACGCCAGCGCTCGGATTTTCAGGACTCAGATTTGCTGCAGATTTGCTACATCTAGCCAAGTATCGGCGTGTTCTGGTCCATCGGGGAGAAGAGCGCAGTGGATGGCGCGGAATTGGAATGGAAACAGGCACACTAGGTCGTCGTGGTAAGTAGCCGCGGTGGTAGTTTATCAGAAAGTGTATGCATGTTTGCCAACAGCTCCGACCTCCGGGCCGCTCAGCCGTGTTGAAACTCCGCTTGCGATGATGCGATCTACCGCTTGGACCGCCTATGCATGGGGCGTGTTGTACAGAAGCTGAGCGACGAGAGCAATATTCATTCTCGAACCCAGGGCCCAGGGTTCATTCACGAGCCATCGCCGGAGCTGGGCACTACTATTATTATTGGCCTCATGGAGTAAGCGCGAAGGAGAAATATTACGACGTGAGGACACAACAATTTAGATCGTAGCGTCGTGGAAGACATTAGGGACCATGTTCCCTGATGTACATCCTCTCTCTAGCAGGATCGGCGTCTCAGCCAAGCGGTGAATATTTTCAGCACCGAGATTGATCAAATTTTGATATGTTAATCACCCATCTTGCTCACATCTCAACCAACCGATGAATATTTGATTTAGTTCATATCCTCTGTACACTTAATTTTGATACATTCTATTGTCCAATTGCGTCAATCCCTTCAGAAATCGGCTGTACCGGGGGGTGCCTATCAGATCCGTGCTCGCCGCGAAAACGGGAATTATTTTGACTGCTTCCCGAATTTATTTCAATGAAGTCTCATCAACCAACCAGCCTTTGTTACGCACTCCCATTGTGCAATGGGCACTTCGGCCTTCTTATGCTTGAGGGTTACATATGGATCTAGATGGGGCACTGCATGCACAGCTTTGACCATTAACTGCACACAACTGGAGAGAATCCGAGGTCCGCTAGCTTGTAGCGCTTGTTAGAGATGTGAAAGGCGCTGTGAATAACACTCAGTGGAAAAATAGGGAACCAGACTGGGTATGACACACATATAGCCCCTCTCCCATGACGTCCACGCCGCCAGAGCCTCAGGCTCCGTTTCGAGTGTTTGGATTATCCGTGTGCGGAGTTCACCAGCCTCCTGCACCATCTCAACGAGAACCTGTGTCGGGTGCTTCCGCGACATTTCTGCGCGGAGCGGGATATATCCCATCGGCTCCCCTGCGATATCTTCCTTGTAGTGCCTGCAGTCATGCAGATCAGCGAGCCAGAGTGCGTGACGAGAGAAAAGCGACACACGAAAGAATATCATTAACGAGGCACATCCACTCGTCCATGTCGGGAAGGATCTGGATGTACGCCGACAGATCTGAGTGTGCCTGCTTGGGGAAAAGTGCGTTTGAATACCCAGGAGCCATGCCAGTTTTAGCGCGTAGATATTTGGGCCAGCTGCTGGCGGTGGTCCGAATCCGCATCTCGCTGACGTCCTTTCGGACTTCAAGGGCGTTACCGCTGACAAACTCTAGCGCCGCAGCGACCATAGAGTTGGCGCTGATGGGATCCCATTGCCCGTATAACTTGCCAAGGACTTCGTTGAAGTGCCGCAGCGGAACATCTTCTTGCGGAGATCCCAATAAAATGTTCTGGTGGAACGCTGCGAGCGCGGACGGGCTGGCACAATCGTCGATGTAGAAAAAGAACCTGTAGTACAATTCACGCGAAATCAGTGTCTGAGCGGGTCATATAGGTCGCGCTTCCTACCACGTGTAGAGAGAGACGGCGAGCTTGGCCTCAAAGGAATGGTGGGGATAGAAGAACTGTAGGCAAGGAAATGATGTCAGCGAAACCGCAGATATTGTCATGCTATTTGTACCTGAACAACAGAAATGGCTTTTTTCAAAACCGACGCAAAGTGTTTGCCGTTTTCGCCATCATCGGCCTTCCAGGATGCCACCTTTAGTCCAACAGCTTCCTCAAGCGCATGCTGTGTCAGTAATGGCCTTCATAACCTCATGTGGAGGTGTATATTCGGAAATGTCGAGGAAAGACTGTATAATCGATTTCATCTTGGGCTGCTTGGCGTCCTCAGCAGCGTTGTTCTGGAATGGAGGGAATCATCAAGTCTGGCGTCTGAACACATATTCGAACATACCGCCCCAATCTTCGAACTTTGGTTGACAAGAACAGTCATGATGCCCAAGCGAGGTTTGGTCGTAGAGGCACACTGGGAGAAGTATTCTGGGATAAGAAGAAGCAATATAAGTGTAGGTTCATGCGCGCCAAGTATTTATAGTCAAGTTGAACCATAAATACTTAGCGCGCATTCGGCTGTACGAAAAACATGTGAGGTTCGGGGTTTTTTGTCCGCTTTTCAGTCGACGATCTGGCGCCAGCTATCAACTTCTCACGTATTTGGAGCTCTACTGCATCGGCGTGTATGGAGGTGAGGAGCGTTACGCAAAAAACTTCCCCCCGAGTTAGCAACCGGCTACCATTTTGGGCACCGGCCTTCCAGATATAGTAACTCCGACCCCGCAGGGCCCGAAATTTGAATTTTCAGCGTTACGCAGGTGAATTAGGCAACATTTTGGAGGCTGCGTTATGCGTTACACTGCCTCCATAAACGCCGATACAGTATGCAGAAGGGTGGGAAGATGCATTTGACCTAGACTCGTTACCAGTCTGTAACCAATTGGCCGAAAATGTGGCAAGCACTTCGGTGGTTACAGACTGGTACAACTCGTTGACAGGTGTCGAGCTGTCCCCGGAGTTTGAAAGTTTGGCAGGTGCCGCGATCGGCCGAGAAGCGAGCCATCAATAACCATCAATTCTGCCCGAAAGTTGATGCGTCGTTCCACTCTCCCAAGCAGGATAAAAAATAATTTTAGGAGGCAGATCTACTCATTTTTGTAATTAGATTGTTCCTAGGTATCTCAATTTCAATCATATCCAAACTGCAGCGCAGAACAGGGCCCTCGCTAAAAATTCAAACTCCGCGCACAGCCCAATCCGGTTTCCCGAGATGTACCAGTCTGTAACCACCGAAGTGCTTGCCACATTTTCGGCCAATTGGTTACAGACTGGTAACGAGTCTACATTTGACCCTTCTTCACCAACTTTGTCACTGCGTAACATCACAGTCACATCGGCCCCGATAGTAATCCTGTATTCATTAAACATTCCAACTGAACCTCTAAACCGCAGCTGGGGAGGAGGAACCTAGGTAATCCAACGTGACCTGAGACAGAACAGGATATTCGCAGCGATGATTCCACCACCATTTCAACGGATCTTCTGACAGCGCTTGCACACAGCATTGATTATGTCATCAGTCTCTGGCTGGTGATAATGTAATCTTTATTCTTCTGGCTGTTTCTGGTTTGTTTGTATGTATTCCGGTCGTTTCCCATCAGCAGTTTGTTTGCATATATTCCGGCTGTTTCGCATCAGTGGCTTGTTTGCATGTATTCCGGCCTTTTGCCATCAACTGTTTGCATGTATTCTGACTGTTCTTCCTTCCTTTTAGCATGCCCACTCACAAATGCTTCCCTCTTCCCACCCACCATGTCCGAGCCTAAGGTGCCCATGGCACTGGCTTCCCTGGTTATCCTGTTTGCCACCATTGCGCCTGCATCCGACATGGAAATGGTCTCCCATGTATTTTATTCATCATGCATAATGAATTTGGGACATTAATTCTCGCCTGGCTCAACACTTGTGATCAATGATGTCGTTCAAACGCCTCAAAATCACTGAAGAACGTGTTAGATTAGCCAAAATCAAGTTAGATGGCCTGAAAAGAGCATTAGATTGGTTCAAAGGCTCGGTAGATTGGTTGAAATACTAGTTAGAATAACTGAAAGATCCGTCAGATTAAACAAAACATGAAATCCTTAAAAAAAACCCCAGCGCTTATTTGGCCAAGCATTTGGTCATATAGGCGCGAGGGAACGAGGTGGCGGGAACAGAAAGGGGGGGCGGCGCTCTGCGCTGTGTCCGTGGCAAGGGAGTGAGGTGGTGGGGGAACGAGTCTGCGTACTAAATAAAAAAAGTAAAAGTCAGTAACTTGAGTATGAAAAGGAACCAGCGTAATGAACCTTGCGAGAACGCACGCAGAGTTGCGAGAATGCTATATGCTGAGTAGAAAGTCCCTACACAGCACAAACGGCGCAGGAATTTGACGCGGTGTTAGCGGGAAGTCCGAATATGGAAGTACAAAGCGCGAGGGCAGCGCTCGGGGGACGTGACAGAAGGTGAACGACTCCGTATACTATAACCCAAACCTCGCGCTACGTACCTGTGAGGCCGTAGGACGTGTGGGGGGAGAGGGGGTGGAGTGGACGGTGGAGTGAACGGGGTGTGAAACGCCCGCCCGCTCGCTCAGGCGCTCGGGGGGAAGATGGATGTGTGGATTGAGGGGCAGCAAAGGAAGGGAAGGAAGTAGGCGAAGGGGGTGAGACGACGTAGTTGGGGATGGGAGACACGTTGGACAGGGGGGAGGGCAGGGATGGGCGGCTATAACAGTAAAGGAAGAAAGAGAGTGAGTAGGGACGGAGGAAAAAAATAACACGCAAAAATAGGGAGGTAGAAGAAGAGAGGAAAACGCACATTAATGATATGCGTCTTGTCGAACGTGGGCTGGAAGACTGGATATATGCGCATCTGTTTTGAGAAAGAGGGTCAATATGGGTTGTGAGTACACAGTAGAGCACTGACCAGGCCTATCCTTATAATACCTGGAATCCGCCCCTGGATTCCACATCAAAATTCCGGGAGGACAAAGTGAGGATGCCAATCGAGGAAGAAAAATGAGAAAAAAATCGTAGCGGTTTTTTTTTGGGGGTCTCTGCTCCCGTTAGCGAGCTATTCCCCATTTGGGTTACAGGGCCTGTCTGAAACAGACCGACACTTCACTTGCGGTGATTACCCATGTTGGGGAATCAATGGGGGCGGAAAAAATGCATAAAAATTATGCAACAAAAATTAGGTCGCTATCTGGAGCGGTTCGGCCACTGTGCCCGATTTGGTTTTCACCTATTTCCTTTTTGGGACAGTTCCATGTCCGCACCGCTGTTTAGGGGCCGGGAGGAGTGCTGATGCACTGTTCCATCATATTTGAGCCTAAATAGGTCATAATCAGCGCCCTGCCTAATTTCCCCGCCTCTTATTAGTGTTTATGTGGCCGGCCTTCCCCGAAATCAGGCCTAAATGAAGACACTTCAATTGCTCGGCCCCTGGAGCAGCTACTCCCTATATTGTTGCTGTCCTACTCTTCTGTACCCTCTGTGCACCTTTTTTTAGCCCACCGCTTGGCTTCCAGGCAGCTTGTTGCTGTTTGTGTGTTGGTGTTCCCCAAAACCAGGGTAAACTGAAACAATTCCATATCTCGGCCTCTGGTGCAGCTGCTGCCTATATTATTGCTCTTCCACCATTGGGGACCTTCTGTGAATCTCGTATAACCAACCGCTTACCCTCCCGGCGACTTGTTGCTGTTTGTGTGCTGGTGTTCCCCGAAACCAGGGCAAACGGGAAACAATTCAATATCTCGGCCTCTGGCGCAGCTGCTGCCTATATTCTTGCTGTCCCACCATTCTGTACCCTCTCTGCACCTCGTCCAACCCACCGCTAACCCTCCCGGCGCCTTGTTGCTATTTGTTTGCCTGTGATCCCCAAAACCAGGGGAAACTGGAACAATTCAATATCTCGGCCTCTGGTGCAGCTGCTGCCTCTATTCTTTCTGTTCCACCATTGGGTAACTCTTGTGCACCTCGTATAACCAACCGCTTACCCTCCCGGCGCCTTGTTGCTGCTTGTGTGTTGGTGTTCCCCGAAACCAGGGCAAATTGGAAACAATTCAATATCTCGGCCTCTGGCGCGGCTTCTGACTAGTGTCTTGTTGTCCCACCATTCTGTACTCGCTCTGCAGCTCGTCCAACCAGCTGCTAACCCTCCCGGCGCCTTGTTGATGTTTGTGTGCCTGTGTTCCCCAAAACCAGGGGAAGCTAGGAATATCAGCAGCCGAAATTTGGAACTTGAGGCAAACAATGTTTGCACATGCTATAGCAGGTGGAAAAATCTGATTCTCGTATCCAAATGTTGCCCCAACTGTTGGGCCAAACTTAAGTATGTATTGGTAATATTTAAGTACCCCCCTTCATTCAAATGGGCATGAACGAAAATACTTGATTGAAATCGATTTACTTCATCGGTGAGTAAGTCCAGACTGACATTCCTTGAAGAGATTATAATATTCCGTACACAATTGGGGCACTCAGCTTCGAATTAGGAAGGAATGTACCTTGAGAGTGGCTTTTAGTACCATGTTTGTATAATTGCAGTGAATGTCTAGCAAAATATATTGTGGTCAATGAATGTGAACTTGGCACGAGTGTGAATGAATCACATTGGAAATTCCTCTAAAAACAATTAATTCTCCGCTGCAACATGTACAGGCCCAGAAATGATAATGAAACCAACTGGTACTATCGGAATGCCAAATTAATCTCGTGGTCCCAATTCTGAGTCAGGACTACATGCTTCCACCCGTTATCTGTCCTGTTGGGACTGCCGCTGAAAATGAATGCTTGAGTCTCGCACAAATAGGCCAAAGATGGTCCGGTTCCTGCACATCGACTGGCACCTTGAGGCGTGCGTCTTCATTCATGTATTCTCTCCTGTGCGCAGATACTGAAATACTGTATGGATCAGTGGGCTTGCCATCGTGTTCGCAGAGGATGTGCCGGACTGGAATATCACCATTGCTCATTCACGTATGTCTGGAGATTTATTCTTATTTACTGTGCGTTCACTGACTCGGGGATGTATACGTATAGCGGCTTGGGACGAGCTCTGTCCGACCTACAACGCGCTTGGCCCGTCCGATCTCTGAGCAGCTTTGAGCTCAATCTTTTTATTTATTTAGTTTTCGGTGGCTTAGATGGAGAGCTTAGATGGGTGACCGGCGTTGTAATTCTTATATATACGTAATTGGCTTCTCTGCCTACATACAACTCAGTGTCCATATTCTACCACGAAAGGTGTGCTTCAACATGTGGAACGAAAGTAAGGGAGACGAACGGACGCGGCATCGTTCTCGACCCAGGAGGTCTGGGTTCAGTTATAACTGCCGGGAGGCACAAGTCTGAGACTCGGAGCACAAATTTGATCGGCTAACTGAGATACCTGGCTGAGGTGCGACCTCCTCCTGAGTCCTCACACACCGATATTCACAACCATGCCGAGTAGCGTGGCCTCGTTCGACTCGGGACTCGGCCGTGAGCTGGAAACCAAAAGCATAATTTTCGTAAATTTTTCCTTCGGCGGAATATCATAATCGAATTGATATCGCGCCCAAGGTGACCTTGTTCTGAGTGTCCCGGGGCTGGAAGGCTCATCTGGGAAACCCTCCCCAGTAAATTCTGACCTACTTCACACGGGGGTTTGGTCACATCATCCCTCCCATCCAATGCCGGGCCCTGCACGCCCAATTTCCTTGTAAAAATACATTTTCCCCTAGCCTTGGGCCGACCTAGGCCCGGCTTCAGCAAGACTCAAGAGGTTTCATATATTATGTTGCTCATTGATGATTTCATACGGAATTACAGGACAATACATCTATTTTCCCTTCCCCTCTTCTTCCGACCATCCGGAACAACAAGAGGCGCCTGCTCCCGCAGCTCACGAACAAGGTCTCATAATATCCTCCGCCAAATTGGGGAAGGCGTGTCTCCCGTTCGACTCGGAGCCGGGACTTAATATGTGACAAGTATCTTTTTTTTTTTTTCGTTCATAGTGTGCAGGTGGTGCTCAATCTCTCCCGTGGTGATCGGGTTAGTCTTAGATCTTCTGTCGTAGCCAGGCAAAGGACGGCGTCGAGCGCCACCGAGAGCAAAATCAACATTTTTTCCTCTTGTAAGTGCATTTTTACTTCTCTGCCGATCCTTGCATACTGGAGCAAGATTAAAATCGTTTAAGACCTGATGGCGCGTGGTGTGCCCGTGGACCTGTTAAATAATGATATACATGTCGGGAGACACCCTCCACGGAACCCGTTCGACTCGGCGTTAGGTCTTGCACATAGCGTTTTTTTTCTTTTGGGTGTGTGCGGGAAGGCATTGGTTTTTTTTCTGCCTCGTTTATTCATTGGCCAGGTAATAGTTATACTAAATAGGAACACAAGACCTGCTGGCTCGTTGAGCGCAAAATACCCAGTCTGATCACTGTATGCCCATGTGATGAACTCATGCTTTTATTAACATGTGCCATAGGCATACGGCCGTGAAGATGCAGAAAAAGATGCAGCACTCCTCTGTGCCGCTGGTGCTGCATTGCATCCCGCACTTGGCCCCATCCTCAATCCCTGGGGAAGCATGAAGGCAGTTCCGTCGCCGCACAGCACATACGGTTTTCTGGTAAACAGCGGATGGTTAGCGGGTGGATTGAAATGATCACAGCGTCGGACTGTTCGGCAGAAGTTTGACAGACATGGGACATAATAAATAATAGTGAGGCTATGTAAGGCGATACAGGATGAAAAATGGCCATTGCAAAGCATAGGTACTTTCGAAAATAAAACATAAAAAGAAACAGAGAAGAATGATATCAAGGCCAGTAAACCGCCGAAAAAGGTGCGGAAAACAAAAGAGCAGTAGGGGAGCCACTGGTGATAACTGGATCTAGATGGCAAAGCACACCGGTACAAACGGTATGGTAAGACAACCCAGAAAGGAAACCGTCGACGGTGAAATGCAAGACAGTACACTATCTATCTAATTCAAGTTGTCAGATTCCATGTGCAAGGTAAGCGTGGCACGCCTCCCGAGGCCTCCTTGACCATAGGATTTTTTTTGCTTTCTTCCAGGTGTCGAGTTGGGAGCTTCATGCAGGAACTTCGTTGGCTGAGTTTTCATTTTTTCAGTTGGCTTTCTCTGCTAACTGGACGAACCAGTTCCGCAGTGTCCACAACAATTCTGCACAGTACATCGACACGAAGAACTCGGTTGGCAGCGGTGCGTAGTATCCTCATTTTACTTCATAAGAAGGTATCCTCGTTCCTTTTTTTCACCTCAAGCCTTTACTTCCTTTTTTCTCCGACCCTCGTTGCAAACCCACTGATATATATTTGGCTTTTTTTTCAGCCACGAAGACGCCAGCAAAGCCAAGCCCAAGCCGAACACTTCACCTCGACATGACTTCTTTGCGGTGTAAGTGAATGAACTTGATTCCATTGCATGCCGTTTTTCAAACTTTCACTATGAGTGCCATTGTACTAGGGTGTTTCATAGTCCAGCAGTATATTTCTTGGCTAACATTTTCGTTGTTGTGCAGCGTTGCCACAATAATTGTTCCCGTTCAGCGACTCGATTTATTCCATCGCCGCTGACGTCGTTACCAAGTTCGTTCAATCGGCTGGGGACGCGCAAACCCCTTTCGCCTTTCATATTCTCCTCGTGCCTCAACCGAAAATGGACTCACCTTAACTAAATTCCCCGTTCAGAAGTAGACTCGGTATTTCTTTCCATGTGGCGTTGCGGGTCATGGGTGCACTGCAGAAAGATAGCTCCAATGATAGCGATGATCTATAGTTCTGAAGATAGCAATGTGTACTTCGAACTACATAAGACAACTTCTCCATTGAAGTATTTTTTTTTCCACTCTGAAGCGTCAAGACTCAACCCCCTACGCCGGAGCGAAGCGAAGGCACGGCTTGTGTTCTGTTAACAATTCGGTCATTTGTCTGGCAAGGATCAAATGTGGGCCAGATGCCACCAGAACAGCTGGGTTCTGGGTTACCAGGACCAGGGGAGCAGGCCCAACCAGATCTACGTGGTGATGAAATGTTCTGCACACAGTTGTTTGGGCTCATTTCCTGCCTGGATCACTTCAAATAAAATTTAGGTATCCTTGTCGAGCAATTTCATGAATTTAGACACATTTTAATTCGTACTTTACCAGGTTCCTTGTCTTCTCTTCTAATAAAGATAATCGTGATTTGTTGGAAATTTGACTTTTCCAATTGGCCGTATAATGGGAAATGATGTAGATAGTCTGAAAGTACTCTGAAAGTGGACAATTCCACTTTGGTTGGCCTGAGTTGAGGCAGGTGTAGGCTCACATTGCCTTTGACAAGTTGGCCATTTTTGGTATTTTTTGGCCATAATAGGTAAAGTATTGTTGGTTGCACAGAGCTCAAATCTGTAGCAACTTATTATATGGATATGAGTGTATTTACAAGTACTCTCACACAGTATTCAGCATTGCCCAGTACATGATGAATTGAAAAAGTTGATGTTTCGGAACATCATAATTATTTTTATTAGAAGACAACAAAACTGGTAAGCTATGAATTAAAATGTCTAAATTCCTGAGATTGCTCGAGAAGCATGCCTATAGTTTATTTGAAGTGATTCGGGCAAGAAACGAGCCCAAACAACAGTGTGCAGAACATTCTGTCACCACTGTAGATTGGCCAAATATATTCAGATGCGTGAGTTTTGTTGCACAGAAAGCTATACAGAAGTGCGTCCTCCCTCAAGTGATGGCCACTCAGTGCAGAGAGAGCTAATGACAAGTGCGTGATTTATTTTGTGGCACAAAAAGGTGTAAATATATGCGTGATTTTTGTCCTCACTCAAGTGATGGCCACCCGGGGTGGCTATCAGTGCAGCTATCACTGCAGAGAGAGCTTTGCATGATTTTTTTTCGGCACAAAAAGGCGTAGATATATGCGTGAATTTTGTCCTCCCTCAAGTGATGGCCACCCGGGGTGGCCATCAGTGCAGAGGGAACTCTTGACAAGCGTGTGAATTTTGTCCACTCTCCAGTGATGGCCACCCGGGGTGGCCATCAGTGCAGAGAGAGCCATTGACAGGTGCGTGATTTTTTTTGGCACAAAAAGGTGTGGGTGTCGATGTATACATGAATTTTGTTCTCTCTCCAGTGATGGCCACCCTGGGTGGCCATCAGTGCAAAGAGAGCTATTGACATGTGCGTGATTTCTTTTTTTTTTGTGGCACAAAAAGGTGCAGATATATGCGTGAATTTTGTCCTCCCTCAATTGATGGCCACCCCGGGTGGCCATCAGTGCAGAGAGAGCCATTGACAGCGTGATTTGTTTTCGGCACAAACAGGTGTAGATAATATTAGTGCTGGCCAAAAATACGATACGGAAAAATATATTTTGAATATATTCAAATATATACAAATACGATACGGCCCCAGAGCCTCCGAATGAATATGAATATGACCGGATATGAATATGATACAATATGGATATAATACGATACTGGCCCAACCGTATTCAAATATATTTGAATACGGTCAAGTGCCGTTTTTGCCGCCTAGACACTGCGATTGGCACCAGTCGGATCATCAAGTCCCACCAGGCAGACTTCAAAATTGATTCGGTTGTGCCCCGACCCGCCGCTCCGGTTTAAGAACTGTAAGCTGCCGGACATTTGACCATTCGGCGCAATCAAAACCGGCGTGATTTTGCCGAGCCTCAACACAAACCTAACACAGACCTATCCTGACCCTTGTCTGTTCCAGTTGACCCCTGGAGATTCATCCATTCTTTCTACTGTCATTCAGATCATGTTCTGACCCAATCTAACATGTCTTTTTCTCTAACCAGGGTGACCCAGAATATATCTGAATATATTCAAAATATATTCATATTCAGTCACAAAAAATATAAATACGATACACTACAAATACGATACGGCAAATGGTAGGTGAATACGATATGAATATGAATACGATACGGCAAATGGTGTATCGTATTCGTATTTGGCCAGCACTAGTAGATATATGCATGAATTTTTGTCCTCCCTCAAGTGATGGCCACCCGGGGTGGCCATTAGTGCAGAGAGAGCCATTGACAGGTGCGTGATTTGTTTTCGGCACAAAAAGGTGTAGATATATGCGTGAATTTTGTCCTCCCTCCAGTGATGGCCACCCGGGGTGACCATCGGTGCAGAGAGAGCTAATGACAAGTGCGTTTTTGTGGCACAAAAAGGTGTAAATATATGTGTGAATTTTGTCCTCCCTCAAGTGATGGCCACCCCGGGTGGCCATCAATGCAGAGAGAGCGTTGCATGATTATTTTTGTGGTACAAAAAGGTGTAGATATATGCATGTTTTTTGTCCTCCCTCAAGTGATGGCCACCCCGCTTGTCAAGAGGTGTGTGAATTTTGTCCTCTGTTCAGTGATGGCCACCCCGGGTGGCCATCACTGCAGGGGAGCTATTCAAAAGTGCGTGATTTTTTCTTGCAGCGAGACTTGTAAACATATGTGTGAATTTTGTCCTATTGTCGAAATTTGTTGTCTGTTCAGTGATGGCCACCCGGGGTAGCCATCAGTGCAGGCGGAGCTCTTGACCAGTGTGTGAGTTTTGTCTGCTGTTCAGTGATGGCCACCCGGGGTGGTCATCAATGCAGAGGGAGCTATTGACAAGGGTATGAAGTTTGTCTCCTGTTCACTGATGGCCCCCCGGGGTGCCTTTATTTGCTGAAATACAAAGCAATTAATCTTCAAGGGTCAGGCATGGGCACCTGAGAGCAGGATAGCTGAGTAAATAGTTAGGGCAAGTCCTCTCCTGCGCCCCGCTATCCTGCTCTCAGATTCCGTGCCTGACCCACCAGCTGCAGGGATGTAACCCTAAGCTAGGGTTAAGCCACACCCTCTGGTGCCCTACTAACCCTAGGAATCAGGCGCACATTTTGTGCGCCAGATTCCCTGAAAAATTGGCACTTGCAAATCTATATCTCAAAAAAAAGCTTAGGGCTCGTTCGGTTGCAACAATCGATTGTTTTGCGCAATAAATTCTGATTGTCATCCTTTTCGAGATGTTTTACATAACATCCTGGCATTTGTGAATTGTGGGCGCAACCATCAACACATCTGCCAAGCGCCGATGCATCGATGTCAAGAGGCCTCTGCTCATCGTGCACGATGGTCCCGACAGTCTTCCACCCTCACTTTGGCTTATTCTTGGGTGGTTTAACACAGAAGGCAGATGTGATTTATTGTATCGCATTATCTCTTGATGCGTTGCTGTTGAAGGTGGTATTGTCCGGTTTCGAGGAGGTTCAAATTGGCGGGAAGGCGGGAATGTCGGGAGACGATGGAAGGCCTTGGTCGTGGATGTGTTGATGGTTGCGCTCACAAACGCCGAGACATTAAGTAAAATATCTCCAAAAGGATGACAATCAGAATTTATTGCACAAAACAATCGATTGTTGCAACCGAACGAGCCCTTAATAGATGCGGAATTGTGCGCACAATGCCAGGATAAGATATATAGTACTTGTAAACAGCCATAGAACAGCAATGGAAAATTAATTTTTGAACTATGATAAGGAGCAAGAGAGAATTAATTTCATTGACTGATATCACTGATCCGACTGCTCTCCGGATCCACACATTCATGACATATCAGCATTCTTTCGACGCGGAGAGTACCCCCTCCGTCCAAACAGGAATAACAGGCCAGTCTTCAACTCATGATACCTTGTGGATCATATTTTCCACGATTTAAATTTGACGCAGTCACGAGCTGGCACCCCGGACTTAGAGCGCAATAATATTTGACTCGTTCTCTCATGCGCGATCCTCGCGAGACCATCGTCCGCAATGTGCTCCTGTTCCCCGCAAACGGCGGTGCCCCAGCAATTACCCCGATGACGTTCAGCGAAGCAGGCTCCCGGTCGAATCCGTGCGGGTTCTACATGGTCAATGTCGATCTGCGGGGCCTCTATGGCGAGGACAACATGTACGCCACACGCAAAGAACCCTGGGACATCACCGATGACAGATCGGACGGGGGTGCGGGAGGGAAATATGATCTGTTCCACAATATCAGCCCGGAGCTCCCTATCAACGTTGCGATGGCGCGTTTCGTTGACGTAGATCCCGAGAAACCTGGCAAACGACCTCTGTGGAGAGGCGACGTTGTGGTGGTGAAGAGGGATGAGTGGCCTACCGAGGTATCTCCCGGACTCCCCATGGATTATCGCGATGTTCCGGTACAGGCCATGGATGTATTCGGATCCCACCTCATCCCAGAATGGTATAACTCGAATGAATGGAGAGATTTCTTTCAGATCGAGCGGGCTAAGAGTACGTCTGTTTCTGTGAGAATCAAGATATACAACTCAAATCCTGGGTAGATGACGACTGGGATGATTGGCCCCTGACTGACGACGAAAAGAAGAAAGTCGGTGAGTCGATCAAAGACGCATTGCACTACACAATTTGACTTGAATGTCAGAAAAAACGATCCGATTGTTTGATGGTTTGATAGCTGCCCGTTTGTGTCATCTACACATCCCTTGTCAAGATTAAGCAACTTCACCCACAGAGGCGGAGCATATCAAGTGGCTCGATCTAGACAATATAGTCGCTTGCGGCCATTGTCAGGTCAACGCATCCTCCCTCGCACAGCCGCTGCGAGTCTGCGGAGGCTGTCGGAACCAGAAGTACTGCTCCACGGAGTGCCAGAAGCTTGCGTGGAAAGAACACAAGGTCGTTTGCAAAAAGACTGCAGGATGTTGATTTCACATGAGCCGAAATGTACTTATATTGACAGATTCTGAATTCACTTCGTTTGTTTCATCACTCACTGATCGCTTAGCAGGTTGTTGATCCTAGACCATTCACGGGCATTCATTCAGTTTGCATAATGAACATATTTATAACCGCAGCTCGTAGTTAGTCAGAAGGCGCATGGTCCGCATTGAAGGCAGAGCTGAGAACTGAGAACTCGTTAGAATCCAGTTGTGACAAGTATTTGCTGTTCGTATCCATTTTTCTTGCGCTTATTTGACTGCTGGCTGCTATAAATTCCTGCTACAATTGTAAAAATCGCTTTCAGGTCGTGCCGACAAATGACGCTCTAATTTCTCGTTAAAAGGACACAACTAGAAATCTGCTCTTGAAGCTGTCATACATTGCACTCATCACAAAAACTCGATAAAGATTTTCGGCCAATACACTGGTTAAGCATTTCAAGTTTTTCAGTGGAAATTATTGGTGAAAAAATTTCAAGATTTTTCACACTTTTTTCAGTGTCATTTTGATTATCCGTTCTCTTAACGAGATGTCTCGAATCAGTTTGTATATATTTGGTCCCATCCCCTTTAGTCCTATCTCCATTGCGGTTCCTCTCCTTTATTTCTTTGTGCAACCTGATTTCAGCTCTCGCCATCTCGCAGCAATGATACAGCCTTTCCCCATTCTGCTGTGCTCCGAGTCAGGTGGTTGATGAAGGGAAATTAAGAGACCTCATGTGGTCAACTGTGCCGCACTCCGAAGCTGAGGTATTGACCCTGCCGACATGACGCGTACCTCCGGAGCCGTACTGCGCCGCAGGGAGAAGACACTACTGCGGTCACGTATATTCCCTGCATCCCACCGATTTTTTCATGGCTCACAAATGCCACATCTTCAGTTCCTCTCCGCTTCCTGAATATTATCCGTTCTCTTAACGAACTCGAATTCGTTTGTACATGCTTGGTTCTATCTCCATATGGCTATATCCCCTTTGAGAGTCCTTTTGCTTAATGCTTTTGCAGTGCCTTTGCCGGCTCATTTCGTTCCTGCGGAAGTCGCCGCGCTGCAGTATTTTTAATCTGCAGAGATCCGGAATCTTCGAATGCCCCATTGGGACAGAACAGATGACCTGTTCGCTGACTTCTGCGCAAGCTTCGGACTACGCAATTTGGCTGAACTCGTTTCTACCACAAAATAATGAACTGCGGCTCGGGAATATAAATCTGGATTGGGAACCTTCTGGTTCGCAGACACATCACGCGGTTCAACAGCTTTCAACTGCTGTTGAAAGAAATCCTCGTTTGGTGTGTCTTTCGCAGATCAGCACAGCACGGAACAGCCTTGATCTGCGGCCACGGAAGCTCGAGGCATCCCCACTTTCCCGCGCTCAGAGCCCACTCAAAAGGAGTCGTCAGTCTAATCGCCTTCCCTCCCTCCCCCATCATCACCCCACTGTATCCCCAGCAATCCTGTTCCTCCCTTGAGTGCGAAGCTTCAGGCCGGTGTCTCCTGCAATCAACTCCCTTAGCAAGAACTTGCAAGCATCAAACCAGAGACTGCCCATGGCGACTCATCAAGCCTCAAATCACGATGAATGCTTGGCTTGAAACAGGGGCGGCACAAGAATTCTCAGGATTGGGACACAAGAACCGGTCATGAGACTTGAGACTTGAACGCCTTGGGATGGCCGGAAGATCCTTGAATTTTGATGACGAGACTATGGAGCCTTCGATAAAGACGAGGAGGTACAAGACTTTTCAACGTCCAGATGCAAAGGGCCCTCGAGCTGATGGCTGAAATATTCGTCAAACCGCTCAAGATCACCTGGGGCAACCTGTTGAATCACGGCTGCTATTTCGCCTCTTCTGCCCCGTTCATCGCGTTCCCATCATCCTTATCCCGTTCAATTTCAAGTTTTTGGTACTGGTAACCCATACTCTTTGACCTCAAACGAATCTCGCTAACAATTTTGGAGACAGGTTCAACGTTCAAGATGCACCGTATGGTATTTATTTACACGCACCTCTTGACTAAACTACTTGGCATTCGGAGGATGAGATGTACTGCCTTTTATCGCCGCAGATGGAGACGAGGGTTGACGCGCACTATAGGCGACTACAAGCCTCGCATCTTTGACGCTACAGGTGAGATCGGTCCCATCCATATATGTGGATATTTGACAACTTTTAGTTTCTCAAACATCGACGTTTTCGCTGCGTTCTCGCACGTCGCTCCGCCCTCAACTCGCACGTTACCCGCGCGCAGTACTGCGGCTACACCCAGTTTTCGACTGCCCATGTTCCGCGGCATCAATGAGTAGAACTCACTGCCACCTGATTCTTTTTAATATTAATTTGGGTCCTCCAGGCTACGCGATTGTGAGTTCCCCGATCAATATTGCGTTTTCTTCAAGACTGCTGAACTATAGCCCTCTGCGCAGGATGTGTCGGCAGCGCCCTGGAGGTCTCATTCAACTAACAATTCACTATGATTCTACGAACCAAAACATGTCCACGGCCTGTTTCTGATAAGCTTTCTTTACTGTCCCACAAAATGACTTCGATGCTGGCACTTATTTCTATTGGTCAAGGGGGGGTGGCGACCCCGCCAACCTTTTAAACCGTTTTCCACCCCTGCCGTTCTGCGAGCCCTGATGCGGTCCCGCTCTTCGTCTATGTAACGGTGCACTTTCTCCTCTATTTACTCTTTATTCACTCACTAAACCTTATAGGGCCTGCAATTTCGCACAATGAAGAGGAAGTGTTCGTGTTTATACTTGCACTTGATTTCTGGCACAGGTGTTTGTAGATATATACCTTGCGACATTGATATTCACCTTTTACCATTGTTCACGACCATCTGTTAGCCTCAAACCACAAAAATAATCTGTTCTTTTGTGATCTTGAAATGTCAACAGTTGCCTTTCAACATGCACTCCTGCCGGAGCGAAGCGAAGGCATATCTTGTACCTATTAGGGTGATTCGCGATGTATCAGAATTTAACTTTTGAATCCGGGATGCCTTGGCGGCCGAGGCCCAAGATTGAAGAGATGGATTGGATTGCCCGCGACAAATCCGCAGTCATGATCAGGGACGTGGAACGTCAACGCTCTTACAGTTGCGGCGAAATCATTTGTCTTTCCTTTTTTGGAAATTATGATCAATTCTCGCTGCGTGCCTTCGTCGTGAGCTCTAGACTCCAGAAAAAGTGACTGAGATTAATTCCACATTCATGCAGACTGAGTTTGTGTCCAGTCCTGTGGCCAAAACATCATGTTTTTCTGTCAATGAGTGGATTGCCATGGGGAAATAATGGTTCTATTGAGGGATAATACCAAGTCACGGAGCTTTGAGTGCTTTGTCAGAGACTCATTAGACATGTAAGATGGCTTCTGTGGCTCCGGACTTTACAACGACCGTTTGAACATGAAAAGAGACGGTGATTGATGAGAATTTCCAAAAAAGGAAAGACAACTGATTTCGCCGCAACTGTAGTCCGGCGTTCGTGATCCGGACCGTGTTGTGCAATACCAACAGCCTACCTACGTACATTCACGGCAAGGCACGGCGGAGTGCAGAGGCATACCGTATCATCCCCTTGACCGCGATTCCATGAAATTAAAATCTACCGTGGGCCTAATAACAATGGGAGTTATATTTATACATTGAATCTCTTGCACATATGTTCGAAACTTTACCCAGACTCACCGTTGAACGCCCACATCGGAGTCCAGGCAATACACCATTCAATGGATGGCGTCAAGGTCCGTGGACTGGGGTTGGGTGTATTCGGTTCAAGTGGCCACTCAAACAATCACACAAGCCTCAAGGAAATCCTGAACTGGCAACCAATATTGGTTAGTGTCTCGGGCCCTCTTATTCTGAGAGCTATGACTGCGGGGACGTCGCAGGAGCTGAAATGTATTCGGGCAAAGTATCCTTTCGTAAACCCCTGGTGCGTGATGGCAATCGACACGAGTAGTTCCCAATAGGTTCCATGATACCCGTAGTTCAAAAATTGGGAATGTCCCCTTTCCGATATATACCTTCCTGTCCACGTATATAAAGGCCTCACGTTGAACACGGATATCCCACAGATATGTTGACCAAGCTCATCTCAAGCGCTCTCCTTCCCTAGTTGCCACTCTGTTCCATACCATGGAGCAGTGGCTGTGGCACAGTATAGCCACGGTGGCTATGGTACAACATAGCCACCGTTCTGTGGTACAGAATGGGGTGGCAATTATATAGGGAGATCCTCAGAGATTACTCTTCCCATGAATGAAGTTGCTCACCTGAGCTTCCAAAGTCAAACCTCCGGAATGTATGTCAAATCCAACCAGACAGTTACTTCAAACCTCGTTGAAGTGAGCGCTACAATTGGGACAGCATAGGCACGTACGAAATGTCGATATTCTGCCACACAAATCCCCAGTTCCTATGGAAATAATGGTCCTGACGCATTTGTATTTATCGGCGAAGTTGCTAACCATTGCTCAAAGATGGCTGTCGCTGCGTTAGTGATCTTGACGTTTCGGATCGTGAACTGCTGGTTGCTGAAAGTGATTGTTGTGAGCCAAACGGCGCCTCACTGAGCTTCCAATCCGATGTACCTGATCCACATTCCGAATTTTCCCCTGAAAGGCGATAAGCGAAGTTTTTTTGTGTCGAAATGAGGTCACATACCCATCGAAGGGGGCTAGGATATTTCGCCGCGTCCGCCGATCCGCGCCGCGTCACCGCCGCGTCACCTGTTGACATCGCCGCGTCACACTATGGGATCGCCGCGTCACCTGTTGATACCGCCGCGGCACACTACAGGATATGACCACCGCATCCAACATCGGCGGTGCCGCACGCTGCCGCTGTCCATCTAGCCTTGATCTTTCTTCAAGTTCGACCGATCCCATCGGTTCAAACTCAACGTCAATCATCCCTTTTCATTCTCTCATCTTTGTTGCTCTATACTTCCATTCCACATTCATCCTTTCTGCGAGCGCAACATCAACTCCCCCGCCGTATCTGGTGCTCACTTCCAGCCGACTCCGCCGCTCCTTTTTCTTATAAGACACTACTTAAGTGTACTTTCTTTAACCACTACCCCGCGATCTGGACATTTAAGCACGCACTACAGATTTTTAGGACGAGCATATTCTTTCTATTGTACAGCAACTTTTGTGGCTTGAGGGAAAATTCCCAATCTAATGTCATTTCTACACACGTCAAATCGTTCATTGCTATTATCACCATCGATCTTTTGGTTTTTAATTCATTGTAACGCACTTTTTGGCCAAATCAATCATAAGCCCCATTTGGACATTCCCAATCCAATGCAATTTCTAGACACAACAACTCAATCATCGTTATTATCAAGGTCAATTTGATCCATCCTTTCCCCGATGCCACGACCTTACCCACAGGACGAGCCACCACTTGTTCTTTGTGCGGTCCCTTGTTTCCACGCGGACGGAGGCTGCGAGACGTCGCGTGGCACTTGGGTGCAGGAGTGTCTTCATCATCTTCGCTGTCCTTCCTACACCGTGTTTTAATTTCATCATCCTTGGTGCTGCTGGGGATATCAATTGCAACACGAGGCCGTCGAGCCTCCAATGGCCTGATGCGCCTGTACATGTTCGGTCGGTAACTGGGGTCGAAGACAGTGTGGGCGTCATAAAGGTCTAAGGCAAACTCGCCAAATGCCTCCCTGTCCCAGTACTTCTTGTGAGTCAACTGCTTTGGCTTTGTGGCAACGAGCATTGTCCGGAAGGCTTCTGATGCCTCGAGGTTAATCTGCTGAATAGATCCCTCCCGGAGTTCTTCAAATGTGTCGCCGTTCAAATTCAGAGGCTCTTCGAGCTCGTGCTGAATGGCCAAGAGCTGCAGCATCACCCGCCCGACGGTCAGCACTCGACAGCGCCAGGACCAGGGACAGAAACCAGCCTGAAATCCTGTAGTTGTTCCAACGGCCTCACCATCAAGGCGGCGAGCTCTTTGACAGGCTCTTCCATCCACTCATCCACGGGCTCATCGTCCTCCCACGCAAAGTTGGAAAAAAACACGTTGAATGCGCTGACAACAGAATGCTCATCTGGGAATGAAGCCAGGAGTTTTGTAAGTGGATCAAGTGCTGCATCAAAAATCGCAATGAGCGGGTGATTTCTTGCTGGGTTGGGTTTACAGAAGGTTGGCCAACGAATCTTCCCAATCTAAGAAGTGGTCAATATATTGCAATTCTGCCCGAGCGTTCTTACCTGCTCAGGTCGGAGTTCAACTTTCAACATCTCTTCGCACGAGGCCCGATCCTGCGTATAATACCTCGAAGGTCCCATGAGTTCCGCATCTGTCAGCGGCCACTCGATGCACTCCAAGTAACGAAATTCGAACTCTATGCGTGGAATTCCGGGATTGTGCTTCAAGAATTGAGCAGGATACCACAGCACATGCTCCCCTCGCCATTCGTCTTTGACTCGAGGATCCGGTAGCATGACAATCCCCCTTGGTAATAGTAACCTTGGCACCAATTGTGTTAATTAATAGAAAAATACGAAAGAGGTGGGACGCACAGTTCATCTGTCGTTATTTGTCGACATCCCCGGCAGGTTAGTAAAAGTGACGCCTGGATCGTTCCAGTCGACCTTACCATGTTCCGGCTGGCATCGGAAGTGCGACCAGAAGCCGCAGGACGAGCACTGAACTTGCTGTGGCCCGTCATCACCGTCAGAAACCTCCCCACAACCATAGCAATTAATAGGGCACGGTGTTTGCGAATTGCTCGAGTCGCTGGCAGTGTCTGAGTGACGCCGTTTGGACTGCCTGAGAAGAGCTGATTCAATTGTTCCGAGAATGAGCTCGTCCAGCGAGTCCCAGTCGGTGTTCTGTGTGGATGCAGCATCCGAATCGTCCATGACAATGAACTCCCTCTGAAATCTTCCCGTTTCGGTGACTTTGTCGTCACTGTGCAAAGGCTTTTCCGGCTCCGAGCGGTCCCTTTGATATTCAACTGATTGTGCTTGGCGCTGGACACTCGCCCACTCTGCGCGCTGGTCCCCAGTCATCTGCGTCAGATTTGGCGGCACCAGCTGAGCGAATCGCGCGAATGGCAGGTTGCTAGTGGGATCTGCTTTGAGCTGTAAACCCCAAGGTGCGCACTTACACTGCTCTGCAAAAAAAACTTGTTGCGCGTTTACACCCCCCTCGAGATGATAGACGATGCCCAAAAGCCTGTATCCCGTGGGTAAATCAAGAAGCTTGTCCGATGGCCCGGACATCCACTGGGCCAGTTTTGCCCTACGTCGATGCTTTGCATGCCCGTCGTGCTGCATCCCATCGTAATCGAAGATCTTGGCACCGTCTGGAGTGACATAACGAGCAATGAAGTGGGCGCTTTCACCACGTTTTACGGTGTAGCTGGAGTAAATTTGTGCGGCTAGCATATATTTGACTCCTTGTGCTGAAAATTTCTTTCTAAGAGGCAGGAGGCTCTGAGGCACCTTCCACAGGGATCCAAGGGAGTCACCGACTTCGAGAACCAGAACCATGTACTTCGTATGGTATTCGATACTTATAAACAACCTACAGACCTTAGCTAGCCATCCCCCAAGCCAGGTACAAGTTTTCGAACACCCATCAACAGCTTCGATGTGATCACTTGTCAATTAATGCCAATTTGAACGAAACTACAGAATAGCTTCTTAGAATTGGGTCGTTTCAGTACATCAATAAACTGCAGATGATTTCAGTATGCGCAAATAGGCGCAGTCACAAAAACTCCAGAAAAACTCGGCATTCTCCGGAGCTTGTGTCGAATCGAGAATTGATTCGACACCAGCTCCGGGAGTTGCCGCATATTGTATTACATGATTTCCAGATCAATGTATCCGAGTTAACTTATATGCCACAAAGGACGCTGGTGTACATCAGTGTACATCAGATTCCAGTGATAATCGCTAAGTAAATGTCTACACCAAATTGGGTGATGAAATTGTCCGCCCTCCTGCACCACCACAACTCAAAATCACACCTACTCTGAATACTTACAGGCTCATTATACACCTAAAAAAACCTTCCCTGAGTGTTTTTGAGACCACCGGAAGAACTTCCAGAGTGCATAAATTGCCGTACTTTCCATCATCAGACTGGGGCCCAATTGGGTAATCAATTGTGTGCTCTCTTGGATCGCCACAACTCAAAATCACGCCTATTCTGAATACTTTTGAGTTCGTAATAGATCTATCTACCCTTCCTCGGTATTTTCGAGACTACCCAAAGAAATGCCAGAGTGCATAAAATGCTGCATCGGAATTTGGTTTCAGGATCAAACGAACACCTACAAGCAAAAAAAAGGTTGTGCCACCATCTTTGAAGGCATCATTCTTTTTTTCTATCCATTCCTTTACAAGCTAGCTGATCAATTTATTTCAACATTATACATATGACCAGAGCAAAGCGTGGGCGTGACTATTGCATTGTCCTCTTACTCTTCCTCATCCGCTTCGGGGTCAAGCAACCTCTCATCCTCTGAGTTCATCTCCTCACCTGGAATTGTCATTAGAGCTGCAAACATACTTTGCATGCCAACGATCGCGTACCTTCCTTTCCATTCTCCTGACTATCCTGGTCATCTGAGATCCGGCCTTCAGCACACCATGCAGAAACAATGAAGGACAATAATGTGCACCTTTATCAGAATCACCAATGTTCATGCTCCCTTCGGTAGTATGCTCTTCCTCACTGATCTGTGAAATGTCCGACCGCGACACACTATTCATAGTCGTCTGAGAACCCCGTAAAACAACGGGCTGCCTGGAAATAAATTCCTGAAGCAGCAGCGTCTTCTTCGACATGGGGAGTAAATGCGTGTATTTTGAGTGACTATGGGGGCCACTATTCTCGAAGATGGCGCCATCTTGATAGAATGCCACGGACCACTCCACCTTGCATGGCCGATGGCGCAGCGTAGAACCGCAAATGCAGAGTGCCTCCATTTGGCGAGCAGTATTTTTTCCAGGTGCAATCTGCACAGTACACACCATAGCTGTGCAGTGGATGATGCCTGCACATTTGAAACTGGACCGCTTCCCTTTCTCTGGAGTAACTGCATCCAGCGAGCCGCGTTTCCCAGGAAGCTTGTCGTAGATCCAATAAAGGGCTAGCTGCGAAGTGTCTTCAACCTGTTGGCGTGTAAAGTGAGATCGGAAGCGGTGGTCTGGAAACCCATCCCAGCTTGTAAGCGGAAAGTTGGGTGATGTTTCAACAGTTTGCGGGGGAGATGGAGCGACTGTTCGGGGTTCATGATGATCAAGAGTCGCATGCGGTACTGGGCTTCGATTAATGGAGGATTGGGATTGTCTGTTACACTACGCACCACGTGATTTTGTCGTCTCCCGCTCCTCCCTCACCCAACCTTGAAGTTTGTCTGGAAATGAAGATGGACTTGGTTAATGTTTCCATTAGCATGGACGGCACGCACCATTCCCATCATAATATGGCACAAGAGTAGTTTTACCATGTCTTCTGAGGTTCTCCTGAGGAATAGCAAGAACATGCACCACAAGCAGCAGGAAGATGAGGACTAGTCCGTAAACGAGTAGAATTGTCGATGTGGTGACCCAGTGTGAGGCCAGTGAGTAAGACCAAGAGAGAAGGGGAACGATGTGATCCCAGTTTGACATTACGAGAGTAGGTGAAAAGCGATAGTGACATCGACAAGATAGGAGAAAGAAGTGGCTGTGTTGCAGATCAATGATTCGGTAATCTTTCACTGTATCCTGCACGGACAATATAATCTGGAGTAGGGGTGCAAAAAATGTATACTAGACCGGCTTTTCAATGCGGACCACCTTGCCTGAGGTGATGTGAAGTAGTGTCTTTGTACATACCCACTGTGGATGGGTAACGTGGCACTAGAAGAGCGTTGGCATACCTTGCCGTGCCACTTGCAGTGTCTATTTCTATTCAAATAAAAGGATTTAGCACAAAACAGGTTGCCCAAGAATATTTTCTGGGCGTTAAAATCGTGTTTGTGAACCTGTAGACCATATTTTGGTGTTAACAATTTTGTATTTGATCCATTCTGAACATTCCGTTTTTTTTTTCTCGTGTAAAATGCCTATTGCTCCATTTCACACCGGGAATGAAATTAGCGGATAACGCAACAATACTTCCCAAGAATTTGGCGAAATAGAGCAAGGATTTCCGCAGAAAGAGTGAATTTCTGCATGGTGTGTTGGCATTAAACCTCCAAAATCTTTACAAATCGCTTGGACATTGCGTTTTGGGTCGGAGATTCAACTAGGTGAATGGTATTCAGTTTGTTCTAACCTGTTTTCCCAACTGTTATTATGGGAGTCTGTCTCGTTTTGGTTGCATCTCCAGCAAGTGGCTGTGCAACCAGCCTTCAGATAGTTAATAATGTTGAGGACATACGGAGAGGAATTTGATTAAATTTGCGGGTTAAGTGATGCCCTTTAAGTTAAATACATATCCTAGGAGGTTTTGTGTGTTTGAGTGGCTTCAACTGCCTGGTCAGTGCCGAAGCACTGACGCGGCGCCAGTGTGTACTTCGCCGCGTCGGGCCGCATCGCTTGTACGCTCATTCAAATTGCACGTAACTCTCCATATAGCTTTCATAAAGTTGTTTTTCACCATATCACCGACATATTCGCTGAATCAAGCTTCATATATTGTGTTCGATAAGGTTTGGATATCTCGGTGGCTGTACAATCTGCCTTCAAATAGTCAACAATGTTGAGGCCATACGGAAAGGAATCTGATTAAATTTCTGGGTTAAGTGACATCCTTTAAGTTAAATACATATCCTAGGAGGTTTTTGTGTGCCTAAGCGGCTTCAATAGCCTGGTCGGCGCCGAAGCACTGACGCGGCACCACTGTGTACTTCGCCGCGTCGGGCCGCATCGCTTGTAAGCTCATTCAAATTGCACGTAACTCTCCATATAGCTTCCATAAAGTTATTTTTCACCATATCACCGACATATTCGCTGAATCAAGCTTCATATATTGTGTTCGATAAGGTTTGGATATCTCGGTGGCTGTGCAATCCGCCTTCAAATAGTCAACAATGTTGAGGACATACGGAAAGGAATTTGATTAAATTTCTGGGTTAAGTGACGTCCTTTAAGTTAAATACATATCCTAGGAGATTTTTGTGTGCCTAAGTGGCTTCAACAGCCTGATCGGCGCCGAAGCACTGACGCGGCGCCATTGTGCACTTCGCCACGTCGGGCCGCATCGCTTGTACCCTCATTCAAATGCACGTAACTCTCCATGATGGCTTCCGTAAAATTACTTTTCAAATATTCACCAAATAAAGCTTCATATTGTGTTCGAAAAGGTATAGATTTGAAAATATTATCATGGTGACGGTTAGCAATGGAAGGTTGATCATTACTATTATTCATGAAAGAATTAGGTGATAGTTAGTCAAAGAAAGCACATTGCGGGCTCAGTGGGATGGAGCCGCAGTGCTGCCGCATCTAATATCTTGAGCGCCGCATCGAGTGTGGTGAGCGCCGCGTCAAGTGTGGTAAGCGCCGCGTCATAGTTGGAACACACCGCGTCCCGCACGTTGACGCGCCGCATACCGCCGCGTATCGCCGCGTCCAATACCATTGCCACGGCGAAGTTAACCATGTACTTCGCCGCGTCCCGCCGCGTCCCGCCGCGTCATCGCCGCGTCGACGGCGCGTACAAGTTTTCTTCCGTCGCACCTACCCAATGGTGAGTACCACCAGTCAACGCCGTTCCTTCGCCATCCTTCCTCGATGTTATCTCCGTAGCCCCTCTGCCACTGTGGTGAGATGGCGGACCTTGAGAACGGGTGAACGGCGCTTATTAAGGTTGAACCGCCGCGGCATCTGCCGCTACAACCGCCGCGTCACTGCCGCGTCACCGCCGCGCCAACCTGACGCGGCGAAGTATTTTTGCCCCATCGAAGGTGAGGTCCGACATGAATCCCCCTGAACCATTTTCCGCAAACAATCTGGGAACGAGAATCAACGCAAGTATATGGACAGAGTAACCTGCTCTCACCCCTGATGATTCGTAGTCGGAGTAACGGTCGCCCTGACCATCTTGAAGTCGATGTTAATTAGTGAGGTGGCTTGTCCGACCTGCCAATGAATACCAGTGGCGGACTTCTCTGGACTCATCGCTGTGACATCGATGACGAAGTTGCGAATCGAGCGAAAGAAATTCTGGGAGCAGGTTAGGCCGTGAGTGTCAATCCGATCGCATGAATTGTACCCACGTTCTGGTTGATCCACCAATTCACACCGGAGCCATCCGGGTTCGATTCACCCTCCTTGTATGGGTTGGCATCTCCATGGAATGTCTCAGAATAATGTGAGACATTAGATTCGCACTCACCAATCACAGCAGTACCGACAAAGTTTGGGTCGGCGATAAGGATAGGCTTGTTATTGGCGTCTCCGACCCTGTACACGAGTTCAATCACAGCAATCACGACAAAGACGTATACCTACAGGGAGGTGAAATAAAACCTGAGCCGTGAAATAAATATTAGCCGCCAACACAGTGCTATAGTATAACATACGGTACGATGGGTTTGGTGACACGATACTGTACGAATTATTAGAGGATTGAGAACACCCAATAAACAACCTACTTTGCCGGAAGGGAAGTACACAATTGCTGGTGTGATCTGGTAAAGGAAGTGAATCAGGCTGCGACAATCGCTCACGAGAGATAAGCCCCTACAGTCGAAGAGTGACACCCAAGGCCCTGTTGAGATCAATCCCTTATTATTACTGCTAAAGATTCAGAACGAGACTAACACATCGACCTCCATCTGCGATGAATCAATGACAGGCTCATCCACCATGAATTGTGGAACGTACCAGTGATGGCCTTGTTGATAGCAGCGGTGTCGTCTGCGAGGCTGGACCCCTGTTAGAATGGATACCTAGACACTGAACACGCAACCAACCGGCTATTCCATCGCCCACCGCCTGAAGTCACAGATGTTAGCTTGATTTCAGCAGCCGTAGCTCAACGCACCCCATAATGAAGCTTCACATCCCGAAACACCTATGTAATGTTAGAATAATGAAGGGAAGCTGAATGTGGGGGACTGAACCTTGAAACCTGGATTGTAGGCACTCTTTCCCTGTATTTGTAGACCTCCATTTCGCATCCAAAACGGATCTAAGGACGAACGTCGTTGTCGTGATCAGGCGACGAAATGAAGACGGCGAAATTTTCTCTTACCTGACGATGATGCTGTTCCGGTCAGTGGTTCTGAGCATGTCGAAGACGCGGAACGAAAGAAAATTGCGAGGGCTGCGAGCGAGAACGATAAGTTCCGCATCTTGGGGATTGAGAAACTGAGGATGAGTTGCCGCCCATTTCTATGCCTTTTCTTTGGACAGGCTCAATTCGCCGCCCATGTTAGAGCGCTGATGCGGGGGAGCATATAGCATTCAGTAGAATGGGCGTAGTCCCGGATCTTTCGGATCCGCGAGAATATGCTGCACGATTTGCTCATCAGGATGAGTCTCTTCATGTAGCTTCATGTTCCCTTTCGAGCACCTGAGAGTCGCAAAGGGTTTGCAGTTCGATGGATGCGGCACTCAAACCGGTACTGGGCTGGTGCTCGGGACCAACGGAACTCGGACGGCAGGTACATGCCATACATGGCACATTCCGTCGCATGCAAGGCACATTGCTCCAAACGCGGCACATTTTTTACTTGTTGCGGGATTATCTATCAATGATATATCTGATGCCAACACCTGTAAGCCCATTTCAAGCAGTTAGGGCAGGCGCAGCGCCCGGTTAGGGTTGGGGGGTTCGGGCTAATGTTCGGGTTCGGTTGTGCAAATGAAGGAAAGGAGTGCTCACTAAGCCATCAGCGCATTCGGATGGTGTTGATGCGCGCTGTGATGTGCATCCCCAAACGTGTATCTAGTTAGCTGTTTAGAAGCCGGTCAAATATCTGTACAATGAGTGAGTGGATCGCTTTGCGCCATTGGGAGACCCTGCGGCTTTTAAAATAATCCTGCCATCTAAATATTCTTAGAATTATCCTTATTTCATTTTATTCGAAGTGATATCTCAATTTTTTTAAATTGATCGGCTTAGCCGGCGGCAACACCACCGTGCATTAATCCCAAAATAGCAAGTGCCGCCTTTGATGCCAAAGGCGGCACATCAGCACGAATGTGCCGTTGTTGATCTCAATGTGATGTACCTGCCGGCCGGGTTTTGTATATCCTCGCTGGTGCTGGTGGCGTTATACGAAGAGAACGTGATGCCAAGGGGCCGTCGGCTTTCGAAAAACGTATATGGGGTTGAAAAGTTTTTTAAGGTCGACTTCGGAGACCCCCCCCCCCCCCCCCCCATACCCCCATCAAAATGCCTCCCACGCCTTCAAAAATGACCCAAATCCCAAAGTTTTTTTACAGGGCACCTCTACCTATGTGCCCCCTCCTTCCTACACGCACAGACTACACCAACGCCTCCCAACACGACGCGACGCGTCGGGGATCGACCAGGGGGGAGCGGAAACTGCCAAACTCTCACACACTGTATTCTTTCAGTGAATCTGGCCCCACAGTCTGTTTAGAATTCTGCGGCGTGTCGTGACGACTCGTGAGTGCTTGGTGAGTGCTGCGAGCTGTATTTTTAACTGCGCGTTCTAGTTTTTTTAACTGCGCATTTCGCGTACAGCGCTACGCTGTTTTGCCGCCAAACAGGAGGTGCCTAAACCAACACCCTGAGTCCCTGACGCGTTGTTCGACCCTGTAGAGGCCTGTTGAAGTACTCAAGGTTTTAGACGATAAATGAGGAGCTCTGAAGTTCTTCAGTTGCTGAATTTATCTTCTGCTTCATAATTTTGTCTTACAAGTTTCTATGAGTATCCCCGGAAGACCAGTAAGTGCGGTGAGTATAAAAATAAAGATCGAGCAGTCCTGGAACTTTTCTCGGCAGGATATTCCAGCTTCGGAAATCATTTATATTCAGTAGATTCTTCCTCTAAAAGAGAGCGGAAACTAGCTATATTTCAAAGCCTCGTCAGGATCATTGGAAAGATATTGACTTACCTGAGCGAGAATCCGGAATAACCCAAAAAGCTCCATTCAAAGAACTTTACGTCGTGGATAATCCTAGTAGCTGATCAAAGCCGCAGCAAGACCGAGTATAAAGGGTATAGAATGGCATCACGGCTGAAGAGCGGATACGAGCGAAGCTGAAAAGGATGAATGCCGCAACTTTTCGGTTTCACAGTGCCGTGAGCGTAACATCAGTAGCTACATAGCGACAAAAAAATGCTGGTCCGTTGCCTTCAGTTTCGCCCTCAGGAAATTTATTGACCTGAGCATAAACGCGTGGTCTAAGGACTCGAGTCCGATACAAACCCTGGAAAATCTAGATGAATAAAGATTGAGTTCAATGAACAGGCTTTACTCACCTGAGCGCGTACACGGCTTAACTAGAAAGCCTACCCAAGTTAAAATAAGCCGAGAAACACGTTCTTGAATTCAGTAGAAAAATCGACAACATCGATTCAAAGCAGACCAAAAAACATCAGAATGATTCAAGAACAACGGGATTAGAAATAGTAGACATAAGGGGCCACATCCAAAGGCCTAAAGATTGCCAGAGGGGGCGGCATGCCCCAATCAAAGCCTGGACTCACGGGAAGGGGCGTCATTGTACTCGAAGCAGCGGGCGTCAAACCTGTGTTGAAATACACATAGAGTGAAAAAATTAGACTTCGCCTGTTGGATCTGGCCATTAACGTCGCACCGGAGAGTTGACGAAGCAATGGTGGTACAATGGCACAAGAGAGATAAACACACCCCGCTGAAAACGAACAGATACTGCACGTGCTCGAATACGCGCAGCGGCGCGTGCAATCGAGTACAGCACGCGTCACCCCCGATCCTACCGTGCACGGACAGCACAGCTAGCCCATTTTCTCCCCTCCCTGGTCCTCTGAGAGATAGCGGACGCGTCGTGTCGCGTCGGGGAGGCGTCGGTATGGTGGGCAGCAAGGTGTGCACGCCAATAGGGGCTGTGACGTCACGTCCCTGTGCAAGCGAACCGCGTTGATGGATGCCAAGATCGATTTACGTTTTGAATCGAACCGCGTAGCTCTCGCCTACCGTACCTGTATGGCTTTTTCGATTTTTCCGACATTCATTGCAAATAGGTGAGCTCCCTTTCCGCTTCACCTCGACATCTCATTAATTGATTCTGAGCCCATACTGATTCATTGCAAATATAGGTGAGCTCCCTTCTCTTTGTTGTCATTCAGCGCTGCGGCTGAATGGGTTTGGACTGCTGAAGGCCCCGGTCGAGTTACCGTGACTTACGTGCTCGACGGCAGCACTAGTGGAGACTTGCGCATAAAATTTCTATAACTCCTCTTGAGATAATACTCGGGATGAGCATATGAGACGGCGCTTGGCCAACTTAAAGGGAGTAAATATCGCCAGCCTGAGTGTTTTTGACGCGGATGCTTTAGCAGAGAAGAGTCCAGACGTCCCCCTTTATGCAAGCGCAGTGGAAGAGTGGAAGTGGAACCTGCGCTGGCGCTACGTGTACCTGCCGGAAAAAAGGCTCCAGGGTCAATAAATGGGGATTATGAGCTGCGGCGCAGCGAATCGTCAGTCAACATCTGTCCGTTAGATGCCGGGCGGAGTTTAAAAGCTTCGGACAGGATAATCTTATAAGGAGTAGAATGCCTGATTTATGCTGAGACTTTCCGCTTGTGCAGGCGGCCCGCATAGGTCGAATGAGATTGAATGACGGCGGGAACCAATTTGAGCGGAAGCGAAAGGCAGGCCGGTTAGTTGGAGTTTGTTTTTTAAACCCACCCCGAAACACCTCGTCAATGGGGGCCAAAGCACACGAAAGCCTTATGGAGGCGGGTTCGAACCAGGGGAGAAATGGTTCTTGCCTTGGTTCAACCCTCTCGTTTTAAAGTTTATTGCTGTTTGCAAAATAGTTGGCGGTCACGCGTTTGTTGATCAAAAACGCCACATTTCAACCCCAATCTCGCGAGCGCCATAGCTCGCGAACGGCTGCACCAATTCACTCGGTTTCTCAACGAAAAATGATGTACTCGTCGAGGGCTAGGGCGCCCCATAGTTTTCAGGACGATCTGAGTAGTTGTAGTTATTGTAAACATATCTGATCTCAAAATGGAAGTCGCGTTTGTTTGCTTTCAACCACCACATATTCTTGCTGCTCTACTTGCCTCCTACAATGACCCGAGGAAAGCCACTCTCAGACGACCTTAGGGGCGTCATTATCAACATGGGGATGTCTCTGGACCTCAAAAACATCTTGAGACTTACCGGTCTCAGACGTCGAACCGTCGAGAGGATCTTCATGGACTATCGTAACAAGGGCACAGTGCTGCGTGAGCACATGTACCAGGAGCTTCGTGGATGCAAGCACAGCTTGACTTCGAGAGATACAAAGGTTGGGGGATCTCTTTTGTCAAATTCAACATGATGTTCAAACTCTGCGCAGTTTATGACCGGGCTTGTGCACCACAGTCCAGATGTCTACCTGGCAGAGCTTCAAGAGGTTCTAGAGGATCGGATGGGGGTGGATGTCCACGAGTCAACCATCTGGAGGTCCCTCAAGCGGTGTGGGTTTACAATGAAAAAGGTAACAGTGATGTTGTTTCCGTGTTCTCATGCATCATCTAAGTTCTATTCGTCCAGTTGACGCGGCTAGCCCTAGAGCGAAGCGAGGCAAAGCGAACAGCATACCAGTATGCTTACGGGAGCCAATACACTGCCGAACAGACCGTCTTTGTCGACGAGAGCTCGTTTGATAGGCGCACATCAATTCGAGGAAAGGCTTGGGCACTTTCGGGAGAACGAGCACTGAGGAAGTGCTTCTTTGTTCGGGGTCGACGGTACGTCTTGTGCACCTTGCAGTGGTACTTCTCCTGACTTCCTGCTAGGTATTCGTTGCTTCCAGCATTGGCCCTCAATGGCATAATCCACGTAAAGATTGTTGAAGGATCATTTACTTCAGCACTCTTCTACGAGTTCATCGAGGGATTGTTGGACCAAATGCAACCGTTTCCGCACCCCAAGTCCGTCATTGTCATGGATAATGCTCGTATTCACAAGGCGCCAGAGATTAAGGAGTTGATTAAAGCCCGGTAATCCTCAATCTAATTATGTCTACTCTTCTAACCTGAACTCTATTTGTAGCGGCATGCGCTTGATGTTCCTCCCGCCGTACTCGCCAGATTTCAACCCGATTGAGCTTGCATTTTCCTCCATCAAGGCTTATGTCCGGCGCTCCAGAGAGTTAGCCAGGGAAGACGTTGATCAAGCAGTAGATGACACATATGTTTACATCCACTTGCTTGAGGCGGCGTATTCAGTCACCAGCGAAGATGCAGAAGGATATTTTCATCACTGTGGATATTTGTAAACTAGACTACATGAAATTAGTGTGACAATAATGCTTGCTATGTATCGGAAAGTTGAAACTCAATCTACTCGAAGCTTCTTGGTTGGAAACGGCACATAGTCCTCCTTCGCATACGTGACAAGACGGTTGGCAATCCCAAAATTCAGTCTCTCTCCGGACGGGCCTGAGAACCCCATAAGCTGTTCAGTTGAAACATTGGCCAGGTCGCTCAACTCAAAGAACCCGTTGTCAATGAGGAGATCCTTGTACTGGAAGTAATTTAGCTTGAGACGACCCCGGACAGGATCTTCATCGAGATTTGTGATCCAGGTGATAATGTCGGGGCAAATATCTGCAGACGGCGCGTCCTCGGCGGGGCGTTTGACTGCAGATGTTGTCGAAGGGAGAAACGGAGCTGGATTGGCAACGGGGACATGCATGGGAGCCCCGGGAATCAAAGATGGCTGCCATTCCGGAGCAGCAAGTGCCGGTCGGTTACTGAAAAGCGCCCCTAGAACAGGAGCGATAGCCTGGAGGCCTTGTATCCACGGGGCGGCATCGTTTGAGCTGCTGGTAGCAGCAGCATTGTGGTTCTTTGCCTTCTTCTGTCGAACATGGCCAACATCCAGCTTGAGCTCCTTGGGGGCTTCTCCAATGACTGCCTGATGGCGGCTCTGTCAAATGAATGATCAAATCAGCGCAATGAAACACTCGGAGGTGTCAAGAAACCAACCGCCAGCATTGCCCATGTTGCCAGTTCTGAGTGCGTCAGGCTATGGTGGTCCCCGCTGTCGAGAACAACACAGGGTGTTTTGCAAGCTTGGCAGTAGTGCGTCTGCTCGATCTTCTTGAATAGCTCATGTTCTTTGAGCACAGGAGTCACGGGTCCCGTGTCCTCCTCGGTGTCCTTATCTTTCCCTTTCTTTCCCTTCTATGTATAAGCTGCTGCGACAAGTGCGCTAAAATGAAGGCCATACCTTTTTACCCTTGCCCGCTTTCCCCCCTTCCTCCACTTTGGATGTATCTATCAGAAAAATGCTGAACGGAGCCACTTCTCCTTTCCCACGGTTCTTGCCCTTGGCCGTCTTGATGTGCTGGCGCACGTCTGCAATTAGAACCTCCCATGATTCATCATCCTCCAGTAGTTTTGGGAGTGGTTTCGGACTCTTGGGCTTATATGATGGTATGTACCCGACGCTCGTCATGAGTGAGACACGAGTTTCCATTCTCGCTGCGGCTGCAGCAATAAAATCATCGAAGCTAGTGCTCGACGTAATCCCGGTCAAAGCACGCATGCCATTCTTGTAGGGAACCTCAAAGGGGATGGCAAATTTGGAAGCCGGAAGCTTCACGGTGGGAGCGATTTGCTTCACAGCTTCATCAAGTTCTTCACGTGTCGATTGTGAGTAGCGGTAACCTCACGCGTTTTACGCGTATCGCTTACCTTCGTCATTGTCTCCTGACTCATCTGCACTGCTCTCATCCTCATCCTCTTCTTCACTACCTGCTCCAGTTGGTCTGTAGTCGTCGCCGCCGGTACCGCTGCCGTTGAACTCGTCAACATCTCTCGATGTGTCAATTGTGTCAAAGTTTTCGTTCTGAGCTGCGTGTTCTGTTGATTGTGTTCCCATAGACATTAGGGCTGCTGCTGCATCATTTTCGAGTGTATTGGTACGGCGGGGAGGCGCGTTTTTATATGCGGGTTGGGGTTTGGGTTGGGGTCTAGATTTTTCAACAGGTGCGTGATTTTCCTTTGCGGATTTGCGGGTTCCCGTGCCCCGCGATGATTTCGGTTTCCTCGCGTTGGCCTTCTTCTGAGTCGCCATGTGAGTGTGGTGGTAAAGAGCAAGGCTGAACAAGGTTGTGGTTGAGTTCAAGTTGTTGACGGAATAAACAAATGATCAGTTCCAACCAATTCTGGACGGTAATATATTTGCAGTGGCTAAAACTACTCAGATCGTCCTGAAAACTATGGGGCGCCCTAGCCCTCGACGAGTACATCATTTTTTGTTAAGAAACCGAGTGAATTGGTGCAGCCGTTCGCGAGCTATGGCGCTCACGAGATTGGGGTTGAAATGTGGCGTTTTTGATCAACAAACGCGTGACCGCCAACTATTTTGCAAACAGCAATAAATGGCGTGTTAAACAGCATTAACGGGACTCAATTGATCCTGGGGTGAGGATTGAATCAGGCTCAGCATTAGTTTTTACCGACGTTGCTATAGATTCTTATCTATTTCCTGCGTTGCAAGAAGGCGCCCAGATATTTGCGGGTAGCCATACTTCGACGCAATCTGCAGGGCATAACTGTCGACTGTGTCCCCAAGGTCCACATCATGTGCCAGCAGGATTCGCACAGTTTCTTCGTTGCGACTTCGGCACGCAGCTCCCAAAACATTCCCGTAATTCCCGCCCCTAGCATTGACATCGGCGCCGTTGGTGACGAGTAGTTGGACAACATCCGCGGCGCCCCTCTTGCACGCTAAGAGCAATGCGCTCTCATAGGTCCCGCCTTGAGCATTGACATCGGCGCCGTTCGCAAGAAGGAAGTCCACTGTATCTCTGCTAGATTTGTTGCCCAGATATATCGCTGCCTGTAGCGCTGTGTGGTAGCCACCTCCCTGTGCATTTATATCCGCGCCATGGTCGAGGAGCAGGCGAATGATATCTGTATGCCCGTAAAAGGATGCCGCCTGCAGCGCATTGGCGAATGATTTGCCCGCTTCGCAGCTGGCATTCACCTCCGCTCCTTTCTGTATTAAGAGGCGGAATATATCAATATTCCCGCTGCAAGCCGCGGCATGCAACGGGGGACCCTGCCATGAGTCTGCTGCATTCACATCGGCACCGTTCTCGATCAGAAGCTCAATAACCTCTATGTGCCCCTTCTCGCATGCCATGTGCAGAGGACGTCCGCGAAAATTGCCATCTGCTAATGAGTTGACGTCGCCGCCCTCGGCGATTAATAAGCGGACGGCCTCCATCTGACCACCGCTCGAGGCAGAATGCAAGGCAGTTCCGTGTACGGAATTTGTGTTGACATCAGCGCCATGGTCAAGCAAAAGACGAATAATTTCCAGGTGCCCTTCGCGGGACGCTTCGTGCAAAGCTGTTCCAACATCCGCGTGGTTCTTGAGAAGAAGATTGACGATATCCGCATGTCCTTTCTTCGCCGCGGACCCCAACGCGCTTCCGTAGCGCGTTTTTGCGTTGACATCAGCGCCATTCTGTAAGATAATGCGAACCACCTCGAGATCGCCCTTGCTTGAAGCAATGTCCAATGCAGTCGGGTAGGACGCATCCTGTGCGTTAACATCTGCCCCGTTTTCAAGTAAAAAACGAATGATCTCGGTGTGTCCATTCATGCATGCAGCCTGCAATGCGCTCCCATGGTATTCATCCGCTCCGCGGAGGTCGACACCCCTTGCGAGAAGGGAGCGTGCAGCATCATCGTAAACTCTGAAAAGGGAGGCTTGTGAACGGGTTCCAAATGACTTCTCTAGGGCCTTGATGTCCACGTTCGCACTGGGTGCGATCAGGGATGCGGTTGCTAGAGCGCACCCGTAATCCATCGCTCGTCGGTTGAGGGCTGCACTGCTCTGGAGTAGGAGCCGGATAATTTCCGCGTTTCCATTACTAGAGGCTGCCTGGAACGCGCTGCCAACGTATCTACCGTGGGCGTTGACGTCTGCCCCATTTGCAAGGAGGAGCGCGACGACCTCTTTGTTCCCTGCCCATGATGCAGCCTGCAATGCAGTTCCGAGGAAATTTGGATTCAAACTGACGTCCGCGCCGCTGGCGAGGAGAAGACGAACAATATCTGTGAGGTTTTCCGTGCAAGCTAACTCCAGCGCGCTGGTGACGCATTGCCTGCCCTTGGCGTTAACCTCTGCACCTTTCTCGAGCAGTAAGTGGACGATCTCCCTGTGGCCGCAAACCGATGCGGCCTGCAAGGCGGTTGCCTCCGTATTCTGCACATTCACATCCACACCATTCTGGAGCAGTTGCCGCACCCCCTCGATGTACCCTTCCTCCGAACACAAATGGAGGGGCGAGTCCGGGTCTGGGCGGGGATAGAGGGTATAGGAACGGCGGCGAAGATATTTTAAAGCGCGATACTGCTCGCTGCCATCCTCCAAAAGGAGCATCGCATCGGAGGCCATGAGGGATTGGTCTCGCTCCGAAGAACGGCGCAGATGATGACACCACCACTTGGCGGCATATGGTGCCAGCGGTGAGCTCGGGTGATGTGGTGGGGAACCGAGAGGATGGTCGGAGAAGTAGAGAAGTTGGCCCAGGCAAGAACGAGCAATAAATGCGTGGGAGTGCCCTGGGCTGAGGTCGAAGCCAAACTTATCGGCAATCCTCCCGGAAAACAGATAATCCTGGACTGAGCCATGGCCCAATAGCACCGACTTCCCGCCGTCGCCGTCGACGACAGTGGCAAGTCCCTCCAACCAGACGGGGATGGCGTTAATGTTATCTTCGCGTAAGCTAGGATCGAATTTGTAGCGTGTTGGATTGGAAAAGTCAAACGCAATAGCATCAGCGAGCTCGACTAGGGTGAGGTTTTGAGCAGAGAAGAGGAGCCAGCGCAGAGCACCGATGGCATATACCAAGTCCTGGGGCCGGATTGCGTCCAGAAAACGGTCGTAGATTCCAAATAGCTCATTTGGGAGATTTTCGAGAGTGGGCTCTAATTCGCTTTGCCACTTGCAGCGCGAAAGTTCCAGAAGGAGGCAGTCGGCAAGGCGAAACCTGAATGCGAAATGAGTGGTTTGAAACATGTGTGTCGGTGGAAATAAAGACACGAACATTCCTCTGCTCTTATCCGCGACTCGATGAGTAATTTCCTCCGTGCGATGAGCCCAAGGCTTCATTTTGGGATTATTGCGAAGTTCACTGGCAATGAACAGTTCAATATCCGGCTGAGTGACATTCGCGTCCAGTACGACACATGGAATATCCCCCATTTCCTCGGTGAAGCGGGTGCGGGGTTGGCTTGTGAGCATGACGTGCAATGGGCTGCTCTTCCAGGCTCGCAGTTCCGAAATGAGGGCCATGAGTCGCCCAAATTCGGTGCCGGGGCACTCGTCCAGGGCATCCAATATGATATAGGTACGTCCGAGCTCTCGCAGCAGTTCTCTGAGCAATCGCAGGAGTACCTGATAATTTGGTAGTGCCTGTCCACGCGACAGGTGATACTCCTGGTTCAGGCTGTTGTACGGAGCCGGAGCCTGAGCCGAAAGCTGCAGAAGCATCCGCCGAAGGGCTGTTTCAACGGCATTTTCGTCCTTAGCCTTGAAGTCGAAATAAAAGAAGGCGACCGCCGATGACTTCCCCAGGTCCAGAAATAGATGTTGGTCCTCGATGAGCTTCTGGATGACAGAAGAACTACATTTGCGTTGTTGTTTCTTTAGTTAAAGGGCAGATGAAGATGTAAAGTCTCACCTCAGCACGCTCTTCCCCGTTCCCACTGTTTCAGAGCTGTGTCAGAATTCAGGGCATCCGACATTAGAAAAAACTTACAAGCGCCCTGAATCCACAATGTCCCGGATTGTCTTGCCATTCAACAAATGCGCTCCCCTCCAAGAACCAGCGCCCAGTACCCGCCTTCCGGAGCTTCTGGGTCTCATGTTGCCTCTGCTGCGTATTGGGCGGATCTTGCAACCAATCTTCAAGCTTCTTTTCAAGGCTACTTGTCCATCAGTCTACACAATCGCGCAAATGGGAAGAAAAGTAACGGACTTCATCTCATCGACTTTATCTAGGGTCGATTTTATCATGCTCTGCTGTATTGCAAGGTCTACCAGACGGTTGTTCTAAAAATATGGGTGAGCAACGGTACGTTGAGAAACTGTAAGCACTTGCCCTGAACCGAGCTCCGAACGAATCGAGATCTCGTTGGAGCTCGGTAAATCTGCTTCCCAGCTGCTTGCGGTCGACACCACGTTGAATTGCTCCTAGGGTGTTGTAATCCGCTGTCAACCTGAGAACATGCTCTAGTAATCTGGCACATCTTTAGCTTGAGTCCCTCGAAGAAGAGAAGGGAAGATTAACCGACTATATCTTTCAATATCCGTGTTGAGGCGGCCAATGAGATCAACATGATTTGTGGCCTTCAGCGTATGGATGGCGGCACAAAGATCCTGCCCAATACCCGCACAGCGAAAAAGCAGAGCGTCCCGTTTGTCATCTGTGTCCTTTGCTTCCTGCAGCGAAACTCATTTTCTAGGAACGGTGAGCACAACACGCAGCTTGCCTGGTACGTCTTCAAAATCAGGGAAAGAAAGCCAGCAATTGGAGCAACAAGGGGGAGTGCATGAGCGTAACCCGCAAGCTGTGCGGCAACATCGAGCGCAATGGTGATGTCGTGGACCACCGAATCTTTCGCATTCTTGGGATTAACGGCGGTCAATGCCGTCTCAACCGAGGATGGAACGGCGGCGATGAAGACTGCGGGTGCAAGGGATGTTGGAGAGGAGTTGACAGCGGCGGACGGTCCCTCCAAGGCAGTATCGCCCTTGGGGTATGCTGTATCCAACTCGGACAGCGTGCTGGAGGCGTTCCTGGGTGCCGGTAGCGCCGACGGCGAGGTGGAGCGCTGAGAGAGCCCCGGACCAGATATCCCGCCTTTGAGACCGGGATTGGGAGGGCCTGACATCGTAGCGAGAGCGAAGCCGCTAACCGACAGTGGACACTTGACGATCATGAAGAGAAGGCTGTGCAGAGCTGTCCATATGTAGCCTGCGAATTCCCACAAACTTGCAATTGAGAGATGTTTCCAGACGAGTCGATGCGTAGGAAGAGCAAAGGCGTCTGCGATGTCTCTTCTGGTGTCGATGTGAGGTGTGCAACGGAGTACATAGTGGGGGAGAGATAAAGAGATCAATCACCAAATACGCACAAATCAACGCTCGGGATATGCCGTTGATAAATGATCCTGGACCGACTGAATCTTTTCGAACCACGGGGATAGCGCGACAATATATAGTTCTCGATGAGCAGGACTGGTCCAAATGAGCATGAATCAATGTTTAGTCTCAATGGTGGGTTAAACTTAGAAGTTGCCATTGGACGGATAATATTAAGTTACTATGACTCCTTACAAGCCCAGAACTCACCACGATCCATCCATTTCTAATGCCGATGCACACATTCCCCGACAAGGAATGTGCACGCACGCCGAGTGGAACTCGAGCTAGTGGTCTCGTCGTGGGAATTACTTTCTCTTTTGCGCGCGGGAAGCTTTTGCTGGAGCGGCTGGAAGGGTTACAGCCGTTTGCATAAGTCTGTGAAAACGCATTTTTATTTTCAGCGCTTACGTGTGCGATCATCGTTGATGCCGATAGATGCCGGGCCTTGCCAGAGCTGGTGGGTGATGTGAAATGAGTGTTTTAGCACTCGGAATACCTCGGCAAGTCGTACCAAAATGGCCTCCATCGTTGAGGCAGCGGTCCTGATACTGTACTAAAACGTTCAATTCGACAGTCACGCGTCACCCGGGAGTCTGACGATGGCGAACTTTGGTGCTCGTCACGCATCACCACGAGGACTGTCGAATTGAATTTCTGGTTTGTCACGCGAAAGTTCAAAAAAATACGCGATTTCGACGAATTTTTGGTTCGTTTTTCGAAATTTTGCGCTCGGTCACGCCCAAAATCGCGGTTTGTCGAATTGTCGAACCTGAATTTTCCGTCACGCGTCACCCCCTGTCGAACTGATCGTTTTAGTACAGTATCCCAGCACACAATGTTGAACTTCAGCATGATCGGCATCAGCACGTGTCGGGTGAAAATAAAAACGCGTTTTCACAGACTTATGCAAACGGCTGTATGACGCTGGCGGGCCTCGGATCCGTCCTCCGAGCATGACAGGTTCAATATGAACGCGGCTTGACGGAATCCCACATTGGCCAACATCGCCATCTTATTGCTAATCCTTGTCAGTGATTTTAATCCAACACACGTACCTAGTACGGGTACCTCTGAAATAATCTTGTCATTGACGAACTCTGTCGAAGCTTTTTTGAGTCAATGCCAGTGGTACACTGATTGATTTAATTTCTTCAGGTTGCTATCAGCTCGACGAGGGAGAATTGTTTCCTGCGTCAAAATTCGATATCCATTGCTCACCCACATTTGTCCACATTTGTTCTCCGGCTTAACGCCTGATTTTCTTAGGACCCCTGGCGCAGCGCAGCGAAGTGAAGGGCCTGAGAACGAACCAAATATACTTCGCTCCCGCTTTCGGATCGAAATTGGCGCTAACACAGCCTTGATCTATAAAAGGGTCACAGTTCACACGCCGGCGCCAGATTACGCATTATTTAGAGTCACTTCCAGTACAAGCGCCGCAGCGCTCTCTCTTCCAAAACGTCGAGTGCACCGCTTCAAATGTCTTCATATTATCGTGCCTTCCAAACCAGCTTACAGTCTGACATCCCCGGCCAGTCTTCTTCATGGCTGACCTCGTTCATGGGCCTTTCCTCGATCTTCGGGGCACTAGGAATCCTCTCCCAATCTTACGCTGGCTCGAGTGTTAAGCTGTTGGTGCTCGGATCCTTGGTTGAAATGGGGCGGCGTCTTGCGTGGTGGTTCATAGAGCGATTTAGATTTCGTACGTCTCACCGACTCTTATGATTCCAAAGCGTTATAAAATTGGGATCTCCCCGGTAGAATATTCAACGACGGCGCAATTCAATGAAGGGGACCCAGCATACGAATGGATCGTCCTTTTTATAGTGTATACCTGACCAATCCCCTCACTGTTCACATCTCTAACATGGGTTTGATGATTATGTGTAGACTGACGAGTGCGTGTGGAAGCGCTCCCGCGATTTCATCGTCAGCGCCAAAAATTCGCAGCGCAAATGGGCCGTGAAGCCCGGGGCCGATGCATCGAGCAAGGGACATGCCGAGTATGTCCCAACCTACCAAGTTCCCCAACTGTTCAAATGGCGCGGGCATTGGGTGGAAATCAAGCGCAACACCGACAGAAATGCGGTCGTCGTCAACAATGTTGCGCAAAACGGACGCATCTACGTAACGTATGCCCGCATTTCCCAGACCGTCATCGAACTCGCCGACTAAGAAGAGTTCTCAGAATATACACATTGGATATGGCGGTTCTGACTGAGCTCGTGGAAGAGGCACGGGTGCGCTACGTCGAAACCAACCGTCCTCGCGTGGTGGTGCACCTCACAGACTCCGTACTCTGATTTATTTTGCAGTTGTTGAGCCGTAACTGACGCCGATGACAGCGCCATTATAACCCGCGCCAAGTATGGACTAACATCAAGCACAAAACACGCCGTCCTCTCAGGTGAGTGTCGAGAAATGTTTATATACCTTCTCAACATGCTCTTCAGCTCTATCATCCTCCCACCCGGGCAACTTGGCTCCTTGGTCGAGGACGCTGCGGAATTCCTCAAGTCAGAAGACTGGTATATTAGCTCAGGTATCCCAAACAGGAGAGGATATCTCTTACATGGCCCGCCAGGAACTGGAAAAAGTGAGGCGACTCCTCTGAGTTTACATCGCGTCCTGCATCTGACGATCTCACCGACTAGCATCCACTATCTACGCCCTCGCTGGCGCCCTCGGTCTCGAGATTTATTCGCTCTCCCTGGCATCGAATACGTTCGTGCTATTTTCTCACTGGAAGAAACATATTAATATCAGCCTTACCAGGGTGGATGATTTTTTTCTACAACAAGCTGCCTCCAACATTCCAAAAAATGGGATCTTCCTCATCGAGGATATTGACTGCGCGTTCCCCTCCCGCGCAGACGAGGACGAAGAATTCGCTCAGCCCATGCCGCTCGCCAATACACGCGCTGCGCGCGCGGTACGCCTCGTGGTGACCCTCTCGGGGCTCCTTAACGTGATCGACGGAGTGGGAAGCGAGGAGGGGAAGCTTTTCTTCGCGACAGTGGGTTTGATAACTTGGGCCTTAAACTGCCAAATTTCACTGAGCCCGAACCCGCCCTATCTAGACTAACTACATGGACCGCTTGGACCCAGCGCTGCTGCGGCCTGGGCGTATCGACCGCAAAGTCGAGTACGCGCTGTCAAGCACGGAGCAGGCGCGCGCACTCTTCATGCGCTTCTTCCCCGAGGAGCGATTTCCCTCCAAAACGGAGAAGAGCACCGTCGCAGACTTGGCGGCGCAGTTTGCCGGGGCTGTCCCACCAGGTGAATTTTCGACAGCAGAGTTGCAGGGGTATCTGCAAGGGCACAAGGCGCAGCCGGATGAGGCCGCGGCGGGCGTGGCAGAATGGGTCGAGGAAGTGCGCTGTGAGAGAAGTGCGCGCGAGGTGCGCGAGGAGGAGCGCAGGACAAAGGCGCAGGCTAGGATGCAGAAATTTGGTCAAGGGGCCGCCGCCGTTGCGGGATAAGTGGCCAGTACAGGATCCATTCTAGAAAGTAAGTATGTTTGGTAGGGAGGCGATTGCTTGAAGTACGCCTCTTGTGTTATTCAGACTCAGGTGCTAAGAGCGTCAGTGAGATGCCACCATCCTTCTGAGCCAATTCGAAGTTTGGCACAACACCGTCCCGCTCATACCCGGCCTTCAACTCCTTCATGATCTCCCTGCCGCTGATAAGCTCCAGCACCGCCGCATAGTCGGGGGACAGCACCGTCGAGGGAATGACGGTGTTGATAAACCACCGAAAACGCGCAAGCAGACCTGGGAGACTGTCGTCGTTGTTCGTCGGGTACCACACATTGGCGCGGATGCGCATCCACTTCGTCTCGCTCGGGAGGAGCACACAGGTGAGCTCCGGAGCGATGTCCGCCCACCTGCGCACGGTGTCGAACTCCCAGTCGAGGTCGGCGGTGTCTAGAACGGCGGGGAGGGAACCCTGGATTATCGCAAGGGCCCTGAGCTTCGTTAAGGCCTTAAGTGCGTCGTCGATGGCCGCGAAGAATTCCTGCAGAAGAAATAAGAGGATGCAGAGCGAAGATGGCACTGACCCCACCTCCATCTCAGACGGAGCGGCGATGGACGAGACATTACTGATGCTGAGCGCCGTGAGCCCCGGAATGGAGGTAGCAGCGGCGGTGAGAAGCGCGGGGTCCCAGGAGACAAGGATATTCTTCATTTCGACTACTTCCGCGTTGGAGAGCGCAAACGATGTGAATGCTTCGCTAAATTTGGTCTCGGATCGAGGATCCCAGAACACAAGGATCCGAAACGTGCGCGAGCGCGGGATGACTGAAACGGCGACTCTGTCCGGCCCAGTGAAGCGCTGCAGATCGGGGAGGTGTATGGGAATGATTTCCGTCAGGGTCTGCACTGATTCGTGTGGAATGGCGTCCATGGTAAGTTCCACAAGTTTCGGGTGTAGCGTCAGAAACGAGACGAAGTCGATAGAAAACGGGATGGAACAGTGACGCAAGCGTGGAAAACGCAGGGTAGCGCAGATAGAGAATAGATCTGTCGATCCACCGACGTCGAGATATTCGAGAGATCTCAGTTTCTTCAGCGTATCAGAGAATAAGAGGTGCAACGCTTTCAGGCTTTGTTTGGGGTTACATTGTCTGGCAAACAATAAGATTGGAAGAGTGAATATCTGATACGTACATGAGTAAAAGACGGACGGCTGAGGCAGCTTGTGCGTTTGCCATTAACGTCTGGCAGCACTTCACCAGTCGAGCAGGGTCATCAACGTATACGATTTGGTAAATCCAGCGTAGGCAAGCAGTGTTGATCCGTTTACTTGTCTTGCAGAGTGATAGAAGAGCCAAGGGTGTGGAAAACTGGACGATTTCGTCCAGGAGCTCGAGAGGAAGAGCGGAGAACATGGACCCTCGTCCGTCCGACATCGTGGGTCTTTGGTCAAAAGCGAGTGTCACAGATGTCACGCGGACCCGCACGGAACAGATCTTCCGGCTTCTCGGCGTCCATAAATCAATTCGGGTATATCCGAAGACTAGCCAACGAACACTTGTTTAAATTCCGCTTCAGATCACGTCCTAAATCCGGTAATTTGATGGCGGCAAGTCTTAGGAGGCTTGCGGCCGGCATGCTGCGATACCTTCGCTCCCAAGTCCGTCAAGCAGCGAAAAGCCTTGGTATAGTGCAAGGTATAGTCGTTTTATCCAGTTAGGCAGGTCGTATTACCAGTACTACGTACAATGTGCGTGCTAACAACTAATACGACCGACGCCCGCCGCGTGAAGCCCTGTGTACGCGCAATATGCAGGCCTATGCGGGCTTATCACCAGCCACGCACATCGCGCGCATGCTGACGCACACCTGTTATGGCGTGAATTTCCCGTGCTCGACTCACGCGTCGCTCGCTAGCCTCAGACTCGTCAGAGCGCACGTCGGTCGTCCGTACCAGCGCCTTACGGAGGTGCCGCGTCTTCGGTCACTCGCTGGATACCTCGTAGCTATAGCAGCTGTCGTCTGCGTGTAGTACCGAGATTTTCATGGGATGTGTTGGGGGCGTCGGCGCAGGTGCACGCCATGACCGTACGGGCGTGCAAGAAGTGCGCGTGGTCGATGGCGGGTGCGGGTAGAGCGGTGATCTGCCGAGCGTGGTACGACATAGGGATTGAGGAATGCCTGTGAGCAGCAATGATGAGCAACGCGATGGCGATGCGCTGCGAGTGGGGCGAGCACACCAGGATGGTGAGAGTCAAGAGAGACGAGTGGCTGACCGTGTTTGATGTGAGCGGAGATTGAAAACGGCCGCAAATCTTGCCGCCATCAAATCGCCTAATTTGGGACCTGATCTGAGGCGGAAACTCAAAAGTGCCAACGAACCACTCTTTGCACATTGTGGTGCCAGGTAATTCCAAAGTTTGAGAGATGCAGGATACACAACCGTTCAAGTGCCTAATTGACCTGATGGCGAACATGAACCAACGAGAATAATAGTGAGGCCGGCCACCTGCTCAAATATTTAACTATCAGGCGATGTTGTGCATTAAATTCCGAAGCACATACCGTAGCATGGCCCTTCTGGCGAGTCTAGTTATTATCTGATATTTTGGGTCGTAAGCAAGAACAGTTCTGTCATTCTGAACCACCCATTATGTAAATACTGTGTAAATCCCGCACCAACGGGGAAAATAATGTAATCTTTCGAACGCGATCCCCAAAGATCGCCATCACGTCCACCGCGTTTGCCCTCACACCCACATCTTACACTGTTGCACGATGTCGTCTGGCAGCGGGATCATCGCTGCATCGCCGTCCGCGGGAGGGGCACCGCAACCTGGAAGAGCCCGCCGCCCATCATGTGCCCTGCGCATAAGCATAACTTAATCGAAAGCCTAAAAAATAACAAGGCGACTTACAGACGATGTGGCAGTGGACTGTCAAGGAATTGTCAGCGATACCGAGGAGCAAATTTAAAGGTGTCCATATACAGGCCCAATATCCCGCGTTAGAGGCCACGATGCGCACGACGGCCCACCCGCGTGAGGGGACCGTGAATGTGTCGCGGCTGAGGATTATGCTCAGCGAAGGATTTAAAATTGGAGCAATTATCCGCGCACCGTAAAGGATTTGTCGTTTCGAGAGGCACTTTCCCGGGTTTATATCGGCCGGGGCCAGAGGCCAAGAGCCACGGCTGTTGGTCAAGTTTATGAGACAATGAAGTCGAAATGCTGATTCATGCGACTGACCGCATATCCGTGGCTGGATAAATTTTCGTTGTAAGTAACCCCTTAATAAATAAACAAGCACGGTGAATAGAGGAAGAGAACCACGCACTTGCCTGTGCGCACAATGCCGCTGACTTTGCCCATACCTATGTGGGTGAGTGAGTACACAAATGAAATAGGAGTATGTGGCCAGAAATGAGAAAATGAAGGGGGACACCATCCTGTTTGACACATACTTGAGCGAACAGGTTCGAACCAGTCCACAATTTCTCTCAATTCCGCGACCCTCGAACCGCACCACGCCGGTTCAAATATGAACCTCACAGCCCATGAACCGCGGTGTTCCGGTCCAAAACCTGACCGCCAACAGACTGCGCACAGGACGCAGGCATATGTAAGTCGGAGAACGCCCCCAAGCTGTCGGGAAAAAATTCATATTGGCTGTAAAGCCTCCCAAGAACTGAATATTTACTCAAGCACGAACGAAGTCGAGAGACGGAAAGCCTAAGCCACTCGCAATTCAGAATGAATATAAATAACCAAAAACCTGACTGAGCCGTTTTAGGACGAAGTGCACTCGAGCCAGTGGGCCAAAAATCGCCCTCCGCACTAATATTTATAGCATAGAACGCACATCGTGAATATCCCCGTGAAAGCGCTTTACGTTTCTAAGAGCGGTTGCTGGTTCGGCTGCACTAGCGATAACATCGAAGGAGAAGCATAAGAGCGAAGCAAGGAATAAAAATTTGGACGAAAAAACGAGGGAGGAAATGAATGGGAGCAAAAAAACCGAGGAAGCACGCCGGTCTCTCGTAGCCAGCACACCCACGCCCCGTTCCACCCTCCGAAAAAAAACGATAAATAAAGAAAAAGAGCAAGCGGGCAAGTGCCAGAAATGTGGGAGGAAGCGACCGGGGGAAGAAGCAGTGAAGTAATCAACGGAAGGAATGAGAGAAGGATGGAATGGAAACGAAACGAGGATGTACACCAGTGTCTCACAGCCCCGCGAACCCACTTCCCAAAACGACGAAACAATAAAATAAAAAAAGAAAGGAGCAAGCGAGTCACCGCAAATGCGTGACTCACCCTGAGGGAGGAAGCGATGGAAAAAATGTGGAAATATCGATAGGAAGAAATAAACGAGGAGGCAGGCCAGCGAACCCACACCCCAACACGCTCGGAAATAAATGAATAAAGAAGCGAGTCACTGACTCGCAATGGGATGAAATTGAGGGAGGAAGCGATGGGGAAAAATGGCGGAGTAATCAAAATGAGAAGAAATGTGGAAGGGAATTGGATGGAAGGAGATGAGGAAGCATGTCTGCCAGTGAGCGCCAAGCCCAACGCGCCAGGATCTGGCGACATTGAGGAAGGAAGTCATTATCCCGAAATGAAAGTATCGGGGAGGAAGTTGGATGGAAAGGAACGTCAGTCCCACCGCGCCCGTCACCCCAAAAATAAAACAAAAGAGCACAGAATGAAGGAGCGCGCCATAATGAACGATGGGAAGGAAGAATGAGACGGAAAAAAAAAAAGTATGAGGCCAGAAGGAATGAAGACGAGGAGAAAACGAGCAATCGTTGCAAGATCGTACATACGGTACGAAGAACCAAAACAAGAACGCCGGAAATGCAGCGGAGGAGTGCCGCAGCAGGCCAAGACGTAGAAAAAACGCGCTGATTTACACACAACACAGTTGACGACTCCGCAAGAAGATACGGATACGACAAACTCGCGGCAAAGGGGGGATGAATTGTAAACTGCCTGAAGGGGACCGCCGCACAAAGTGCAAGTCGAGGGCGCGTGCGGTGTCGCAGCACGAGCGCACGCCGAGTCGCAGCCAGCGCGCGCACATGCTGGACGCGCCATGTTGGCGCGCGCAGACCGCAAATTAATGTGTCACCCCTGCCGTAGGCGAGGCGGGAGAAGCCAGCTATTCGACGCGACGGGTGTACGTGCCTATTTTTTATGATAAGTGGGTGGACACGAGACGCGGGGATGGAATGGGATAGAAAGAAGGGACGGAATGAGGATGAAGGGGTGTGTGGGCAGGAGAAGCACTATGACGGGAGGAGGCGTATGGGCGTGCGGAAAAGCGGACGGACAGACCAAAAAAACAAATTGGGCCACGAAAAGGACCGCCGCATGAAGTAAAGTAAAGGACTTGCGCACCTAGGACATGGACGATGGGTGTCGGGCGCCCTGCCGAGTCGCATTACGAGCGCGCCATGTCGCAGGACGAGTGCGCGGTCGTTAGGCCACAGAACGCGCGCGCCGAGTCGCAGCGCGAGGGTTCGCCGTATGATAGCACGCGTGCGCGGGGGAGCTATATATTCGGCGCGGCCGGTTTTGCTTATTAATAAAAGATAAGAAGTGGGCGGGATATGTGGATATGAGACACGGGGAGGGAAGCGGAGGAGGGGAAGGAGTGGCGGAGGAGGGAAACACAATGACGGAGGATCTGCGGAAATACGGAGGATGGAGGGGACGGCAGAGGGAAATGCAGACGTATTGAGGAAGTGGGGATGGAATGTAAGAGAACGAAAGAGCGCACCATGCATCACATTATCGGCTGCGCAGCGTGGTCCAAGCGACTCCCCCTTCCCTCCATCTTCGCCACCCACGCCACGTCCCTCACACACACGGCCTCGTAATGAGTCGGAAATCACTCCCTGCTCTCCCAGATCTCCCGCACCTCGCCCTCCTCTGCGCCGTTCCGCCGACAAACAGGAGCAGGGCGTGCCTGGCGCGTATGCGCAGGATGTGCGCGCCCGGCACGCCCGCACATGGCATGCGGTCTGCGACGTACACCACGCACGCAAGGCGCAGGCAGTGCGCTGGTGTAGCGCGCCCGCCGTGGTGCACGGCGCGGGGCCCCTGTGGTGTGCGTCGAAGACATGGATGGACGGAGGAGTCAAGTGCGTAATACGGATCACCGCTACGCGGAGTGATCCGCGCATTTGCCTGCCGACTCGGGCCGGGCCGAATTGTGACGCCTAGAGTATCCTCCAACCTGGCTGGTGGGCCCCAGTGCAAGTCCAGTCCGTGAGGCAGCATGCAAATTCAATGTTGCCGTGGTTCACACACCCTAAGATGGGATTTTGTGTGAGTCGACAAATAAGCCCGTTTCTTCAAGTTCATCTATGAATAATATTCGGCCGATTTGTGCTGGCCTTTTATATCCAGCCTCACTCCAAAGCACTGGTGAAGTATCAGGAGGCGTAGCACACCATATTTCTGCATTGCTGACCGACGCGATGTCCACGATGAGACAAATTCTTATAGCCGGGATTTTTTAATGGGATTAATTCACGCTCCTACGTGAACTATGTACTTAGTATTACATGGTTCACATTCACTGCAATCAATTTTCCTTGCCGCCGAACCTCCCTCGAGGTACGATAAGACACTATGCCCACTCGAAGCTTCAGATTCCATTCTAATTCAAAACTGAGTGCCCAATTCTTGCCCGCCGCGTATGTACCAAATAATTCCGCTTGCACGGTACGTCGGGTATGTGTTGTGAGTCGACGATAAAAGGTGATCCGCCCGTTCTAGTTTTATGGAATAATTTGGCCTATTTGAGCGAGGCTTAGGAATTTATTTTCAGCGGCAGTCCATAGGGAAAAATAAAATATCAGGAAGCGCGGAGTGATGCATTCCTGACTCGGAAGTGGGAACTGCGATGTATTCACTGCGTCATGTCGTATTTCCGCGCCGTGTAAATATAAACACACTATGAGACCGATTTCTTTGCGGTGGCATCCCGATAGTACGGGTAGGTTTCATGATCATCTCTGGGCCCTGTACATGTTGCAGCGGGGAATGAATTGTTGCACCGAGGAATTTCAATGTGATAATTCATTCATGCTCATACCAAGCTCACATTGACTACAATACATCTTCCCTACACCCGAGTCGAACGAGGCCACGCTACTCGGCATGGTTATGAATATCGGTGTGAGGACTCAGGAGGAGGTCGCACCTCAGCCAGGTATCTCAGTTGGCCGATCAAATTTGTGCTCCGAGTCTCAGACTTGTGTGTCCATGTGTGACCCTAGTAGCCTCCCGGCAGTTATAACTCAACCCAGACCTCCTGGGTCGAGAACGATGCCGCGTCCGTTCGTCTCCCTTACTTTCGTTCCACATGTTGAAGCACACCGTTCGTGGTAGAATATGGACACTGAGTTGTATGTAGGCAGGGAAGCCAATTACATATATATAAGAATACAACGCCGGTCACCCATCTAAGCCCTCCATCTAAGCCACCGAAAAATAAATAAATAAAAAGATTGAGCTCAAAGCTGCTCAGAGATCGGACGGGCCAAGCGCGTTTTATGTCGGACAGAGCTCGTCCCAAGCCGCTATACGTATACATCCCCGAGCCAGTAAACGCACAGTAAATAAAAATAAATCTCCAGACATACGTGAATGAGCAATGGTGGTATTCCAGTCCGGCACATCCTCTGCGAACACGATGGCGAGCCCACTGATCCATACAGTATTGGCTTGGGACGAGCTCTGTCCGACATACAACGCGCTTGGCCCGTCCGATCTCTGAGCAGCTTTGAGCTCAATCTTTTTATTTATTTATTTTTCGGTGGCTTAGATGGAGGGCTTAGATGGGTGACCGGCGTTATATTCTTATATATATGTAATTGGCTTCCCTGCCTACATACAACTCAGTGTCCATATTCTACCACGAACGGTGTGCTTCAACATGTGGAACGAAAGTAAGGGAGACGAACGGACGCGGCATCGTTCTCGACCCAGGAGGTCTGGGTTGAGTTATAACTGCCGGGAGGCTACTAGGGTCACACATGGACACACAAGTCTGAGACTCGGAGCACAAATTTGATCGGCCAACTGAGATACCTGGCTGAGGTGCGACCTCCTCCTGAGTCCTCACACCGATATTCATAACCATGCCGAGTAGCGTGGCCTCGTTCGACTCGGGTGTAGGGAAGATGTATTGTAGTCAATGTGAGCTTGGTATGAGCATGAATGAATTATCACATTGAAATTCCTCGGTGCAACAATTCATTCCCCGCTGCAACATGTACAGGGCCCAGAGATGATCATGAAACCTACTCGTACTATCGGGATGCCACCGCAAAGAAATCGGTCTCATAGTGTGTTTATATTTACACGGCGCGGAAATACGACATGACGCAGTGAATACATCGCAGTTCCCACTTCCGAGTCAGGAATGCATCACTCCGCGCTTCCTGATATTTTATTTTTCCCTATGGACCTTCAATCATGCCACAAAAGAATCGTTCATTCGCTCATCATACTTATATCCAAGTTCTTGCGTGGAGGCATTGTGATATTCCCCCATCCGACGTCTTCTTCATTTTCATATGCTGTGCTCTCCCTCTTCGCTGTACGTGACGCTCCAGTCATCTCGGCGTCCCGCAAATCCCGACTATTTATCCAGATGAACCCCAACCAACCTAATTTCCGTCGTAATCGCGCCGAGGACTTTGCCTTGCAACAATTACTCGTCCCTCATGATCATACTTATCTCCAAAGACTCCAACACGAATTCCCCGTCTTCCACTATAAGCTAATTCAACCTCTGTTGCGTCATCTCTGTCTATGGCTTTCAGTTTGATCCACTAACTCGGACGCGTGACGTCTTGCCCGCGTGAATGAGTATACGGTAAGTTCCTCCCGATTTGTTATTCGCCGGTGAGAAATTGAATTATCTCCCGAGATTCTGTACTGGGAGTTACTAACACCTGTTTCATGGTTTGAGCAATACTATAACGTCCCGAGGCCGACACGGATGCGCGTAAGGCAATTCTCTGGCCCTTGCACTAAGACTGATGTAGTACTGATGTGCCTGGTTGAAGCACCAATATGGCAATTCCTGGATGCGTAGGACCGTCTACAATTGACGTGGCGTGGACGCCGCAAAAGCTGATCCTTAGGAGGGACGGACGGCATTTCTTTCTGCCCTACTTAAGGAGACTGACGACATTGTGGGCGGTTTTATTTACTGTCGAGTTGATTTACTGTTACTTACCACCACACAGTATCCTACGCCGTGCTGGCTTCGACACCTGTCTACTCCCCCAGATATTTGAGGCTCTTCAACTGCTCAAACAAGGGTGGAGTTGGTCATCCCGTGTCGTGCAAGCCACGGAGTTCAATATGTTTTTTGGTTGATTTGATTCCCGTCTTTCTGGTTTAACTATCCGCTACAGATGCTCCCGTTCGCGTTATCCTTGAACCCCGAACTGAACTTTCGGTTCAGGTTCTGGGATTTACTGAACCTGAACCTGAACTTTGCGTTCGGTTCAGTCCGGTTCAGGTTCGAACCGAAGTTCCGAACCGACCTTTGACAACACTTCCTGGCCCTGTGGGCCAACTTAGTTTACTATACCATTTCGACCAAAGGTTCAGGTGACGGTGGCACCCATTTTTTTTTTTGATGTGTGCAAAAATCACCTTAAATCAAAAGAAAATTTATCGGCCATCCCGGACATCGAAAATTTCCAAATTGATGAACTTTTGGTCGAAATGGTACAGTACTTGGGTCAACGTCGGTCTACGTCGGCCTACGTGGCCAAAAGGGGGTAGGCACAGTTTGTCGACCTCAACTTGGCCTATTTGTGCCTACCCCTTGCCTACGTCTGCTTACCTTGGTCGGCTTCGCCTCTGCCTATCTGCGTCTTCGATGATCCTCATGGTTTCGCATGATACATTCTACTCTTTATAAAATTACGCCTGTCCGAAGCCTTTGAACTCCGCTCGGCCATCGCTGACATATTCTGACTCGTCTCCACGTCAAGCGCTGGCACTCACGGAGCCTTGCGCGGAGCCTCTCTTCATGATTCATCCATTGTATGATGTGACCAGAGGTGGCTACGTCCTTTAAAATAACTGCGATGACCACCCCATGTTCTCACTCTCCAACGTGTCTCCGTTGCTCAACTTTCAAGAGCGCCACTCAAGTATTGAACGTTTAGAGAGCAAGACCCCAAGCTGCGGTCGCCAACTGCTATCGGCTTTCCTTCAAGCCTCGGCGGTATTTTTCAAGTCGCCCGCCTCTTCAAATCCAACTCCGCGGCCATCCAAACTCGAGTTACATTGAACCCTCAAGTCTCAAGTTCAAGTGCTACAGACGATGTCGAGAGAACTCGATTGAAGGGTTTACGGTCAACTCAAATTCAATCATACACGCCGCTCCGTTTTGTTTCTCGCGTATCCTGGACTTTTAGAGAGCAAAATCTCGAGCTCCAGTCACCAACTGTTGTCCGCCTGCCTTCAAACCCCGACAAGTCGCCCGTCTCTTCAAATCCAACTCCGCGATTGGCATCCAAACTCGGGGTATGTTGACCCCTCAAGTCTCAAGCTCAAGTGCTACAAATGATGCCGAGAGGTCCATTCAAGGGTTCACAATTGACTCAAAATTCACTCATACGCACTGCCAGGGGTCAGACCAGAGCGGCAAACTAGTAGGGTGGTATTTTTTGTATGTGATATTGTTGGCCGTTGGTCATTATGTTCAAAGGTACCATGAGGTGATATAACTGATCAGAGTTACTGCTGAAGCTACTCCTTTCGCTAAATTTCCTCTCCATCCAGTTTGCCGAGCGTGCCTCGCCCTTCCGCCTCGTGCCCTCGGTTAATTCCCATGCTCCTGGCACTTATAGGATTGACAGTGTTACTTTCTCTGACATACAGTATTTTTTAGTCGAATAGCCGCACACTTTAACTCCGCCGACGTCCTCTGTGTTTGAAGTTTCGCTACCTGAACCCGAATGCTGTCGTCTCTATGCCCTCCAGCATAATTGTAAGCCGCGCCCAGTCACGTTGCAATATACCCGATACTCTCTGTCAGCACTCGTCCAAGAAGCGAATAGACAATTGCTGCCCTGTCGTGGACTTCGCTGCTCCGCACCCTTCGGAGGCAGGATTCATTTTCTTGGTTTTCAAATCCGTGCGCGCTATCGCTTACATTATAGTATACATCTTGTATCACTGCGAATGTTCCGGTGCTCCTTGCGCCCTCTGGCCCAGCTGCACCGCACGTTACTGACATGTATTTCGTGTGTCTGGGGCGGAGTGCTCCGTAGGGTCCATCGTCTTTACAATGACAGTGAAATGCGGCCTGTGGTACATGGGAGATATTCTTGTGGGGTACGTTGGTGGTGCTCAGCCGTTACATAACTTATTTGCGTAAGCGGCAAAAGATGTGGAATGGGAAGGCTCAAATCCTGAATCCATTGAACAGTTGTGACGACGTTGTGGAGACACTCCGAGATTCTGTTTGCGGCTCCAGACCGTATTATGAGGTTGTGAATCGTGTCGCAAGCATATCGGTACACCCTGCCACACCCCGCCAGACGCGAAACATTTTGTTCATGTATAGAGTAAATAAGGTACAAGGGAAGGAAAAAAACGACGCAGAACACAATAAATGCAGAAACTCAATGGCATGGCAGCAGAAAATGTATTACCTGCCATTCCAGTCAGCGGCGTCGGATAGCGAGCGACGGACTGGAAATTCCAACACGGTTGTCTGGTGTTGCGGCGTTGAGATACTTCCGGCACTATCTGCTATAAGGCTTATGTCCCTGGCGGCGACATACACCTGTCGTGCTTCCTGTCATTCTCTATGCTACGCACTATGATCAGGCACATATTTCGTACGTGCGACTGCAGGAATTTACAATAAACACAATAAACCCTATCTGCCTGCTGGCCCGGCATGAGGGCCAAGGTTGATGCCTGCTTGAGCTGTGAGTCGATTGCGAGTACCCCGCCATAGCTCTCTTCATTGACTTCATCCTATCTTAAATATGACAGTCAGAAATTGGAAACATGAAGGTCTCTGCGCGCTTCACTTGAGCCTATTGTTTACCGAGCACTTAGTGAAAATTTTTCGGATGTAATAAATGAAGGCCTGAGGAACCTTACTTCAGGTCCCGGCAAGTGGTGCCGGAGCGCAGGTAGTGGAGTTTAAAAAGCTTTGCACAGACAAAACGGAACGAAAAATTGATGGAACATGCCGTAAAAGCCTCGTAATAGGGTGTTTTTCAAGCTGTTTTGAAATTGAAACTTTGAGCCCAACTTGAGGCCCAACTTGACCTCCAACTTGTTTCAAATGTCAAGTTGGGAGCTCAAGTGGGCTCAATTCGGGAAACCGCTTGGCGGGCGAACGGGCGCACGATTTGGGCAAGTTGGACCTCGCGTATCACAACCGACGTAATACATGCCCAGGATGAAATAGGCGAAGTTGGAACGTTGAGGTAGGCATCGGGCTAGGCAGCAAGCTGGATGTCAACTCGTGGTCTCGTGCACGACTTGGCATCCGACTTGGATTTTGTGTCCCAAATCTTAATCGTAAACCCCCCAACGAGTTCCACCGCAAAGTTCAGCCGCATTTGTGCCAATATATTTCAATGGGCCTTTCAAACTCGATCACAAAAAGTGAATAGGTCATTTGAGTGTTGTTCATTCTACGTCGGAAGTTGTGAGACCATCAGTCGTCCCTTGAATTAATCTATCCTGAGCCTAGACCGCTGAATGTCGTCCCCATGTCTGCCAAGGAATTCGAACGTTCATCCCCGTAAATTATGTCTACTCCGAGTAGAATGGAGGTACGGGGGTATGTTTCCATGGCTACGGAACGGTATAAAGGCAGCATACAAAGCAGAACTCAAATCACTACAGCCCTCATTGAAGCACATTTGAGAAGTTCAACATGTACATGCGAACACTCTCCCTCTTCACTCTCCTTGCTGTTTTATCCGTCGTAAACGGGCAGAAGGAAGAGTGGTTGTGCAATTGCACTACAAAAGGCCAAAACAACGCGACGACCACCAGGCAGTGCTGTGCGAAAGCACCAGGGGCCTTTGTCCCTGGGCCCCCGGTATGTACTTACTCTCTTACCTCAGTGCTCGTCTTGCCCCCACAGGTATCGTCTTTGCTAACGGGTGCTAATTTTAAATGTACAGCCTCAGTGTGATCTAGTTGGCAGTCCTCTCGTAGGCCCGGCGCAAAACTTCATCGACTGCTGTGTCAAATCTCAAGGAGGCTTCTGTTGCGTCCCGGTCAATGGGACTGCAGTCTGACGGAAAGAGGTGTGCTTTTGCCTTTAAAATTCAGAGGTTAGCTTCGTTGATACGTCTGCAGGGCAATGCTGTAACAGGCGCGCAAATAAAGTCCTGAATATTCGTGCCTAGGGTTTTATGGAGAGGGAAAAGACTATTTGTATGTCCTTATGAATCGATGTTTGAAAAATCCTTGTAAACAAAAAGTGACGGATGACTAAGATTTCAACTTATACTGCAACAGCCCGGGATGGCACCACCTGACTTCGGGCTGAAGAACATCTGCGGGAATATAAGGGGCGTCCGTAATCCCGCTGGGTGAACGTCAGATGAGGTTCGAAAATAAAAACATTAAAAAAGCTCGGAGACAGAGAGACCTAGTAATATCTACTCGAGATCTCGGGAAGGTGTTATCATGAACTCGTGTGTGTGCTTCCCATCATTAGATTTCTCTGAGAATTTCGGGCTGTATAGGGAGCCTGATATGCCTGCCGGGTACCTAATCAACTTTCACCACCTGCCATTCCCCTGTCATCAGGTTCAGGGGGAGGAGGCCAGAAAAAAGAGTGCTCACATTTGGGGCCTATACCCGACGTATCACCCACGGCGAAAACACTACTTGCCCGTCGTTTTAGCCCAAATCTGATTTTTTATATGTTTAAACTATATGTATAGCCAACCTTCCCTAAGAGGACTTTTGAAGCGCACCAGTATTCATTGACCTACGAATATCTTTTTGAAGAAGTCTCAAAAGTTGCAATAAATTCAAAGATCCTTTGCACTTCATGTATTAAAATGATATGGCCCCAGAATTATGGGCATCATCGTGAAGCCTTCGTTCAGGCGTTCCTGGTGATATATGATTCATATTTTTTAGGCCCTTAATTTACTTCTCAGTGGCTAGAAGACTGTGGCGAGTCCACCCGTCGACCCGCACCCGTCCGCTGCCGGACACTGCCGAAACCAAACGAACGATACTCACCCGCTCCACAGTCTCGCGTGCACCAAGCCGTTGCGTCAACCACGACGTCGCCTCTCACTGCCTCCCGCTCACACCCGCCGCCTCCCTTCAACGCTGCTCTTCGCGCGACATCCCGCATCACCTCGGCCCGTCCTAAGCCCTATTTGCGTATTCTTTCAGTACGACGGCATGCCCCCCATGCGCCGTCTCGCAACGCGGACGCTCCACCGCCGTCACACTTCGCTTGCCACCGTTCCAACTCAAATTCGAGTATGCGAGATACCTTGATACCACCAATGTGTTTGATGCAAGTTTGATGTCGACAGTACGCCGCACTGTTATATAACTTGGCTTCACGTTTTTGGCTCTGATGTCGCCCTCGTCACTCCCAAGTACCATCTTCCAGGGAAGTCTCTGGAGGCGTCTCGCATCTAACTACATGGCAATGTTCGTCGCAAAACTAGGGGGATCTCGCGGCAACATACAGACAGTGTGGCAAATGGAAGGAGGCAGAAGAACTTGAGGTTGTTGTGCTTCAGAAGCGCAGGAAAATCCTGGGCGAGGACCATCTGAACACCATACTTGCCATGGGGAACCTGGCCTTGACCTACAAGCAGCTAGGAAAATTGAAAGAGAGTGAGGAGCTTGAGGTTGTAGTGCTCGAGAAGCGGAGACAGATTCTTGGTGAGGACCATCCGGAAACCCTGCGTGCCATGGGCTGTCTGGCATCAACTTACCATGAAATGAAAAAATTCAAGGAGTTCCAGGAGCTCAAAGTTGTATTGCTCGGAAAGGGGAAGCAGATCCTTGGTGAGAACCATCCAAACACCCAGCACACTATAGGGTGTCTCGCCTTGACATATGACGAAGTTGGCAAATTGGGGGAGGTCAGGGACACCACGACGACCTGAGAAATGTACGAATTGGACAGCGAGCTCAAATGCATGACATGACAGCTGGATTACTGGGTTAATCTTCCGGTATGGTATGAACCCTTTATGAATTTAGTTCTGTACTTTGTGTGAAACCCTCTATACATTTAGTTCTGTATTATGCGCGACCTCTAAAATTCATATTCTGCGCAAGGGCTCAGTGATAAACGATGAACAGGCGTGAAATAGATTCGACGGTCGATGTCACACGCTCCACCAAGTAAAGGAAGGTTCCCGCACGATGGCGTCACCGGGGCTCCGTCAGCGCCCTTCCGGCGAAGTTTTCTTTTTTTTTGGTGAATTCTTTTTGGGGGCGTCCAAAACAATGCTAACACTTTTTGTATCCAACATCCTCGCCGCAACATCGCACAGCGCGCCGGGCTCCTCCATCACCATCCTTGCTATCCTCCTCTGCCTTCAAATCCAAGTTTTGTAGGCTGAGAAACTTGCACGAAGCCACGTCTTCTTTCTTTGCCAAAGAATGCGCGCCTGAACCCGGAGGTTGACAATGAGATGAAGTCAGGGACATCCGATCAAGTACCGCAAGTCAAGTGTAGCAAAGAGTAGTGTAGGCTATATGGACTGACACACATACAACGTGCATCATTCAGTTGTCTGGAGTACACAGTGAGTTGACCAGAATGCAGTGTACCCCCCGATAAGACACAGACTCCAGGTAGGTAGGTAGGTAGGTAGGTAGCATTACACGGCACGGTCCAACTCGTGAACGCCGGTTTCCAGGAAGTATCCCGGTGTACACGCACTAATTACACCTTCGTCCTTGGACCCCTCTGTATTCCCTTAGCCGAGCTCACGGTTGCAGTGAATTCTTGGAGTCCTAGGAATATTGGCGACCGAAATTTGGAACTTGAGGCAAACAATGCTATACCTGCTGGAAAAAATCTTCGACTCTTGGGCCAATTTCGAATATAAAATTGTAGTATTTAAGTACCCCCCCCCCGCCCCCTCTTCATTTGAAAAAGGCCAGGCCTAGCAGGTTGCCATCGGAGCCTGATATTCATGTTCCATGGTTGTTGAGCAGAGCCACCCACAGCCACTGCCCACAGCCACGGAACGTGAATATCAGGCTCTGATGGCAACCTACTAGAACTGTCAATCTCGGCATCAAGTATAACTCGGACCGTCATTCCGTTATTGAGTTATTTTCGGACACCGACTGGGGAAATTCTCCAGATGATTGCAGATCCGTCACTGGGTACCTCTCCATGCTTTCAGGGGGAGTTGTCACCTGGAGTTCGAAGAAGCAACCAACCGCCGCACTGTCAAGCATGGAAGCGGAATATATGGCTCTCGCTTCCGCTGTCCGTGAAGCTCTTTGGCTTCATAGCATGCTTACGGAACTCGGTTCTCCTTCCCCACTTCCCACTCACATTTCTGTCGATAACTACGGCACCATTTCATTTGCGCAGAACTCCGGCCTTCACGCCCGCTCAAAACACATTGACGTTGGGCATCACTTCATTCGAGAGAGGATTACTTCTCACGAAGTGTCAGTTTCCTACTGCCCTACCTTGGAAAACACCGTGGATCTATTTACAAAAGCACTCGACAAGTCCAAGCACAAGTACTTTGTTTCCCGCCTGGGCATGACTCATGCTTGAGGGGGAGTGTTGTTACAAATCATATTCTCACGGTTGTAGTTCTACGCCGATTCCCCGACGTTCTGCCCGACTCTTTTACTAATTGCTTATTCACTTATTCTCCTGTTCTCTACACTGGTAGAACATACTAGATACATTTCTATGCAGTATATAAGCTAGCTTTCAGTCCTACAATAATTAATTCATTCTTTACCTCTCTCTCAGTGCATTCTTAACAATAGACACTTGCAGAGTTCCTAAGGGAAGTGGTTGATTTGCCATTTAATCAACGAGGACTATATACCTTTTGAATGAACCTGAACAGGGCGCTCTAGATCTATCCAAAAAAAAACTTCTTCAAGTTTAATTCGACACATGGTTCAGTATCTCGTAGTGTTACATTTCTGGTCACTGGAATCTGCGCAGATGTATTCATAAAACTCGACAATCGTGGAATATCGATGTTGCCTGTAAGTAGTATGCAAAAAGACGCCGACCGAGGCGCGACATGCCCTCGGGAGGATTCGAACCTCCATCTGCCACTGAACTGGTCATGCCACATCAAGCAGAGTGGGTGATTGACCAGTTAATCAACAAGGGCTTCATACATTTTTGAATGAACCTTGATATTGCCTCATCTGAGGATAAAAAAAAGTCATTGCGAGGCCAGTTATGCCCTCGGGAGGATTCCAACCTCCATCTACAACTAGACTCAGGTTGACCGGATGAGCAACAGGAGTGGGTGATTTATTGTATATCAACGAGGGCTTTATACCTCTTCAGTGATCCTGGATATGCCAGTTGCTCCATCTAGATCTGCAAAACAGAAGAAAGCATCTGATGAATCTACATCCGATCTGGACGTTAGAAGCTGGAAAGTGTGTGTGTAGTTCATAATTCTCTTTACATCAATAAATAAAGTGACCCATCTCCAGACTTTCGAATTACCTACCTCAATACAGACACACTGGCGGGACAGATCCGATGCGAAAAAAAAACCCCGTTAATATTCCCGTGGCAATTATTCAACCTCAATTCGTGTGGATCTACAGACATTGCGCAGATATTGTCCATAACACCAAAAAATTCAACAGCTGGTGGATTTCACTGCTTCCGCATAGGACCAAAAAAATTGACAGCCCCCTCGGGAGGACTGGAGCTCCATCTCCCACCGGTGGTGTGTGATTTACCATAAATCAACGAGTGCTATATGGTTTCACGATGTGAACATTGGGGCGCCATTACGAGACCTAGTTTTATGTGTGTCCGACAAGGCGGTGGGATGAACAGTTAAAATTCCTTAATTGCAATCGATCCGTTGCTGTGGGTGAGTTTTCATTGAATCAACGAGGGCATTGTACCTCTCAACATAGCCAAAACACGGCCATGTGAAGTGGGCAATTCTGCATTGCGTGATGTGGTATCATCATGCTGACATGAGTATAAGAAAACTTGATTCCGCAACTAAGCCCGCGAGGGTCCGGCCTCAGTTCAACATCTGTTTAGCAACAGTAACCCTTCGACATCGTCCCCCCTCTGCTTTCTCCCCACATGCTCACAATGTTCCGATAATTGAGCCTCGCTGAATGGGTTCTATGGTTCTACTTTCCAGTTGCTTTCCAATAGGGGAAGTCAAAGCGGTCAGACGGACCGATTCTGGAGCCGATTCTGAACCGATTCTGATGTCGATCCTCGAGCCGATTTTTGACATGAATCGACATCAGAATCGGTCTGATCCAGAATCGGCCCAGAATTGTGTTCCTCCTCCAGAGGAGGAACTCGCTAGAATCGGTTCTGAATCGACTTCAGAATCGGCTCTGTGATCGCCGTAGCATACATTCGCGTCTGATGTATGTAGTACGGGCCCCGGCCGTTTCAATTTGGGACCGCGTGCCGGCACTCCTCCTCCTCCTCACAACTCCACATCCAGAAATAATAATAATAATTTAATTACTTAATATTAAATTATCATGGTCCCACCGATCTCCTCTGCATCTTTGCTCATGGCCAGAACCAAAACAGACGTGACTACAGCCATAGGAGGGAGGAAAAAGACTCTGTCCATGAAGGCTAAAGCTATCCTAGACGACAAGAAGAAACCCGCCAAAAAGGAGAAGAAGAAAAAGGCTGCGGACAGTAGTAGCGAGGATATTGAGTTGGATGAAGAGGCTAACTTTGGGTCCATAGAATCACTCACGAATCGAGCTCAGAATCGGGTCGGTCAAAGTTGATGTCGATTCTTGATCGATTCTCAAATCAAAATCGCTCATGAATCGGTGTCAGAATCGGCTCCAGAATCGGTCCATATGACCGCTTTGACTTCCCCTAATGGCTCACTGACACAATTTAATTAATAGACAAATGGCTGGGCCCACTGACATCCTCTGTCCCAACTTCCAATGCCTGGTGGATATTCATTTCATGATTCACACTATGGTTTCTAATTGATCCCTCTCCGTACCCGTTCTCCCATGCAACGGCGACCTGACGCCTCCCACACCACGGAACACGCCAAACCCCGCTCCACCACTTCCTCGTCCCTCTCTCATAGTGCCAGCCGGTGCTTCTCCACTCGTCATTCCGCATCTCCATGACGAGTTATACCCGCAGCCTCGACTCGCATCCGCCCTCTTGGATTCGGTGTCGGACCAACAAGTTATCTGTGACTAAATCAGGTGAGTGAAGCCTTTGAAAAGCACTAGGGTTTCCAGACTGACTGCTATTTTTCTTTAAATGGGATGGCTGCATATGAGCTCGGGACGCAAAGTTGAACTTTACTGGTTCGTTTAATCATGAGTTCCCTCACTTCCTTTCCATACCGGTATTTGATTACCGTGTCCTTCAGCACGTCTGAAATGCTCCAAAACAACTATTCAGTACGTCATCTTTGCCGCCGTGTGATACTGAAACTAGCATTAGTCCTGTAGTTAGCTTCTGCTAAATTCGATAATCGAACGTTCTTTGTGAGCCAATTCGACTTTTTGGAGCCATCCGGGGCTCATTCATTTCATAAATATTAACTTCTCTGCAGCCTCAATTCTTCCCTTCGTGAATGTATCCATTCTCTTTCGTTGCGTCCTTCGCTATCTAATATTTATTCGCCAGTGTCTCCTCCTTCCGTGTATATTCCCTCTATTCTTTCTCGCTGCGCCACATATCTTGGACCATAAGGGTGGAATAGTAGAGCTGGGCTTCATTACTTTGTAAATCGTAATGGCCAGGTTCAATGTTATGCCTACTTTTTTTCGTCTGACTCACTCGTGGGGCTTCCGCGCTGATGGACCCGGCTGTACTTATTCATTTTCAAGCCCAAGTCTTGACAAGTGAGCAGTAACCATGGCGAGAATAATCCAGTAGAACCCGAATAATGATAATATTCGATCCATACTGCTCAGAATGATCAAGTAAATTCAAGTAAACTGTTAACAAGTAGATATGGATTATATTGTCGTAAACGCCTGTCCCCAACCAAAGAGAGAGAAGGGGCGAACTGAAGGTAGCATTGGTCTGCGTGCTAACTTGTTATCACATTGTGAGGCTACACCACCCACCGCGTCAGCAGCGCCTCTACCAAGGATGTCCAGGCCGCTCATTGTTGCCAAAGGGTGTGGCGACGTGAACAAGTAGGGTAGGGTAAGGCCGTGGATGGGATAATAAAGAAGTAAGTCTATCCCTCCGTACCTCACAGCCCACAACACCCCCTCATTCGCTGGCTCACATTTAATCCGTTCCCGACTCTAGCCCCACACCTCAAGCTTCTTGGCATCCAGCCACCGCCGCCGCACCCCGCACCACCCCGGCAAGAAAGCCATCCGGGCCTCCCATTCTCTGCTCCCAAGCCGCCCCGCCACAGGCATACGGCACAACAGCGCGGTCTCGCACACCCCCACAGCCGTCCCCGCAGCCACCAAACAGCGTCGACAGCGCTGCATAGCGCAGCGCGAAGAACAGCGACAGCACAGCGCCGTCCCATTGCAGGCCTATCCGTAGCGTCGCGCGCATGGTGTCACGCCGACGGCAAACAGCGTCGACAGCGCGTATGGGATGCATAGCGCAGCGCAGCTTGCCGGCGGGGTGGGGGATGTATATGCGGGACGTCCAGGACGACGCTGCGCAGTGCGGAGGAAGTCGCATCCTGCAGGAAGTCGGCATGTAGGCGAAGGCGTTCGCGCGGAGGAGCGCAAGTAGGGGTGTCGATGCGCAGGCTGCGGTGGGTGGATAGGATCGAAGTCGGGGTCGCATAGTTCGTGCGGACGGCGGGCCGATGCACAAGCAGAAGTAGGTAAGAGTGCCGATGCGCTGCTGGTGGAAGTTGCACAGTCGCAAGGTGGCTGGACTAGAGAAGGCGAAAACGAGGTCGCGCGCGCGAGCTGGCTGAAATCTCGAATTTCGCGCGCGCACGGGGGGACGAGGTGACAAGTCGGAGTACGGCTGTGCTGCGAGTGGGACTTGCCAGAAGTCGGTGGGTGCGGGGATGGGTGTCGGAATCGGGTGTCGCCGGCGGGGATCGCGAGGGACGAAAGTGCGCAAGAGCGCAGGACAGAAGGACGAGGGTGAAAAGCGAGAGATGGAAGGCACGGTGGGGGAGGGCGCATGGCGCGGGGGATGCGGTGGACGCGGACGGATAACGCGGCCCGTGTGTGTGATCCTAGCAGCACAAAAGGGGGAGGCGGAGCCTGCACGATGAGACATGAGACCGGCGGAGGGCGAGGGAGTGCGGTACCCGCGGGTCAGGCGCGGAGGGCAGGCGCGTCGGAGCCAGGATGGTACAGCTTAAGGCGGATGGGGTACGTGCTGCGGAGGATGCCGTGCGTCTTGGTGTGGTTGCGATGCGCTGCGTCGTCGACATTCCGGCGTAATGGTATGGTACGGGTGCAGGACGAGGTCGGGGGGTCACGTCAGCGATTCGGTATGTACACCTCCGCGTCGTCGATTCGGCATACCAGCGCCGTACCGTGTCTTCCTATCCTGCGCGATGTATGCGACGAGTCAGTAATCGGCAGCGCATGAAGGAAGCAGTAGGGGAGAATGTGAAAGAGGCGGAGAGAGAGGGGAGCAGGATCAGCGCCATGACTCCGAGTCGTAGTCCAGGAGCCCCAGGGTCCTACAGAGCGGTGGTGACGGAACGGATACTATAAATGTGGTGCAGGATTGGAATGCACGTAAAATGCAACCGCCGCCTCAGAATCCCTCCCGATACGTGCATATTCAGCGAATGACTCGAGTATACTGAGATCTTTTCGCGTCTTCCAGATCCCCATGCAAGTATGTATCCAAATTCCACGACGTTCGTGCAGAAAGAAAAAATTACGTAGTCCCACGTGCAACTCACGTGACTACCGCTTCTCTGGTCCATTGCGCCCATTGTCTATGCTCTATCTGACCGCCATTCATTGCCCCCTTCTGGGCGAACCGCGCGTGTTCCCTGTCCGTGTCAACGAAGATGACCCCCTCGGTGCTCTTGACATTGAGGCACATGACGTGCTCGCATTGCCAAAGAAAACGGAGCTCTTTCACTTCAAGGTGGTCGGAGCAGATGTGCCAAAGTACCTGGATACTGACGACGTCCAGTTGACGGATTTTGAACCGGCACCAAGAGAATCTAAATATGGACTTCGCGACCGTTTACTCAACGTGTTGAGCGAAATAATCGAGGATCCACTCCCGCTTGCGTACTCGATCAGGTTTACCTGGCCCAATGGCCCCTCCCCAAACCGAATCCACATCGCTGTGATCGAATCTAGTCGTACGTCTTCTCAGCCATCGCCAGAGAGTTGGGATTAATTATTCGCGAGCAGTTATGCGTGCGTTTTTTGAGCAAAATTGGATATTCGAGCTGATCCATTTGCTAAAGGGATGTCATCTCTCGGCGCGCTTCCCGTGGAGCTACGTTCACGCTACCCAGCTGTTCAGAGCGCGTTACTTCCCTTCTCACTGCGTCACGGAACTACTAAACTGTGCGGTAGATCGCAACAACAGCTTAATCCATCTTAGCCAGCTCAGCGCCCCCTCAGAGTGCAGCAAAAATCCTGCTGTCATCTATACCCATCCCACCACTTTAGCTGGACGTCCGTTGGGTCGCTGCGGTCTCCCCGTCGCTCTGTACAACTCCCATCTCGCCGCTCTGACGGACGCCCTCGCCGACTTGCATTGCGGGCCAGCTCCCTCTGCTTGGATATTGGAGCAGACCCAGGAGCTCATACGGCTGAGTTTAGCCTTCTATACTACAGAAGTTGAACGCGAGAACGCGATTCGTCCCGTCATTGAGAGGATCTTTCCGGGCGCTAAGTGGCAGTATAGGTTGGAAGGCGGTTCCGCCAAACCCGAAGCAATATGGGACGGCCAAGTGTTTGAGCTAAAAAATGAGAGGGGCAGCGGCGATCCGACTGCGCAGACGATTGCGGATTACGAAAAGATCGTAGACAGCGTTGATCCGGCCAAACCTGAGGAGGTTCGTACAATAATACGGTCTTTCTACTTAAACATCTGACCCGGACTCAGATCGGACACTTCCGTGATCGCAGTGTATTGCCTCTGGTTCTCTTGAGTCTGGCGTCCACTCAATTTGAAGTATGCGCCGCCATCTACACCGACGTCGCCCAGGTGGATCACCTGTTTTCGATAAATTTGCATGACAGCATGCATCTCGAGGATCAGGTTCTCTGCCTCGCGCGTGTTCTCGCGGTACTGCAGACGACAGTGACTGGCCTCAAGACATACTACACGGCCCTCCGGACAGAGCCGACACGTCCTCTCGAATACTCCTCCGCCCTTCATTTGCCTTCCCCGATATCTGCGGAACAGCCGTTCGAACAGATCACAACAACCCTCAACTTACGTTTCTTGTATAAGCTTTCTCGTCTCACAGGCGTGGCAATCGACCCACTCCTCGACGGCGACTGGCAAGCGAACACAAGGCACGCTGTGTTCGTAGCTTTGGGGGGCGGACACAACTCGATTCCTGAGGGTCACGAGGTGATTGTCAAATTTGCTCGGCGCTACAATGTGGAGGCGCACGAACTGCTGGCCGCGATGAACCTCGCTCTAAAGCTATACTATCACTGTTCAGTTCGCGGACGCCTTGTCATGGTCGTCATGGAGAGGGTTGTGGGTATGATGGCCAGCCATTGGAGTTATCGTCAGGGAACCCCCCTTCCCCACTTCGTTTTGGAGGACGCTCGGAGGGCGATTGGCGCGCTCCACGATCGCAATATTGTGTTCGGGGACCTCCGCCTTCCGAACATCATGATTTGCGACAACCGAGCAGTCCTCGTTGATTTCGATTGGGCCGCTCTCGCGGGCCAAGGAAGATACCCAGCGACACTGTCTGATCTCGACGTCTGGGCCCCCACGGTTGCACCTTATGGCGTCATGGAGAAGGAACATGACGACCACATGCTGAGAGCTATTGCGGCGGCGGCATCTATTCCTTGATGACATTGGTGTAGGACTCGCGCACACCTTCGCCTCCCGCTCCAGCATGCATCGTACGGCGCTGGACTGCTGGGCGCCGGTCTCTCCTCAAGCACCCACAGTTCCTCCAAGTCACGGCCCGTTTGTTTTATCATTAGTTAAGCTCCGATTTCCCTTTTTCTTCCCCTATCGTAGTCTCATGACCAACCTCGCCACGCACCAACTGGACGTCGCTCAGCCACCTTCGCGTTTACTCGATACATACACTCCACGTCGTTTTACCGAAATCCCCTCGTTCCCCTCTCGTTTTCAATTTTCTCTCCTCTCGTTTCTCTAGCTAAATAAGCATCCTACAACCCCCCTTTTAGTTACTTGCAAAACCCTTGCCTACTTTATGTAGAGTACTGCAACATCACGTTACGGGGAAGCTTCGAAGAAATAACAGCATTAGCCCAGAGACCATACAAACAATAAAATAGAATACCGAGTCCAGCCATCCTCCATCACCAAATCCGGAAAAATCCGGTATACGCAGACAAAGATCACAAGTTCTACGGAAGAATTTTGCCGAGTTGGACGCCCTCGCGATTGATCACAATCGCCATACAATCATTGTGGGGTGTAGACGACCATAAAACCGGAATTGGGAAAGCAATACAATAATTTTATAGCCATGAGAAGGGGCAAGGTGAAAGTGCCGCTGTTGCTTTTTGTTGCCGCTGATTGCCGCTGCACTAAAATAAATTGCCGCCTATAAAGCGGCAACACTGCCGCTGCACCCAGTAAGCGAGTTTCACTACCGCTGCATCGAAACAGGTTGCCGCAGCTCTTACTTAGCCATGCGGCAGTCGAGATGCATCAACGGGCGTATACCATCAGATCAATAAGTAAGATGGGTACCGTGCAGCACGCGCTCCAATGCTCACCCGCCCTGTTCCACACACAGCTGCTATACACTCCACTTCCGTCATACAAATTCTAAATCTGAGCCACCATATTAAACAGCCAAGTCTGATATAAATAAATACCAAGGGGAACTCCATCCATCTGCAGTACAGCTAACAGAAATTCAGCTCGTAACTAAGTACATGTGAGTTCTCAGTGTCTCAGCCTAGAACGCAGCTTCACAGCTCCGATTACGTTGCCCTATTTTGCCTTGGCTTTCCCGCCCGCGCGGTTGGCCCCTTTCGAAGGCTTCTCCCCGTTGATGTCCCCATCACCCTTCCGCTTGGTGTTGACCAAAATGGCTTCCCGCGGTTTGAATTGAGAGGCATCGTCGCAACGATATGTGGGTGGCCGATAGTCCTCATCGTAAATTGCGTGTTGGTTGCGAAAGTTCAACATGCGTTTTGCGGCCTCGCCACTGTTCACAGCGTCAGAAGCCATCGCCGCGAACATTGCATTTAGAGCGAGATCACCGTCGCTCGGGCAGCCAGAGATCCTTCCATCAAGAAGATCATCCAAGAGATCGCCGTTGAGATTGGGTTCTTCCTTCGGTTCCACCTGGACCGCAAGGAGTTGGAGAAGCGCAGAACCCACGCCCATTACACGTTGGTTTCGTTCAGGCTCCAGCAGGTGTGAAAGGCCGTTGTGGCTGAGTAGACGGGTGACAGGGGGAGCGAGAACCTCTTCGAGCTCGGGAGTAGGGATAATGCTGAAGGAACCCATCCAATTGCCTGCACCACGACTTCGTTCAATCATCTTGCCGGCGAAGTATTTATTGAAATGTGCAACGATGGGGTGGTCATTGAAAAACACCTCCAGAATTTCAGCAGCCAAAGGGAGCACTGCATCAAAGGGCTCAGACAGCGCCGGATTCTGATGGTCTTCGGAAGAGGGATCTAGAAAATGGGGCAGACGAACACTTCCTATCTATATCGGCTGGTGAGCCCAAATCCACGCGAAGGAACACGAAAATACCTGATGCTCCGTAAGCTGCACGTCTTTGATCTCCAGACAAAACTTGCGACTGCGCTTGAATGTTTGCAGAAGAAGCACAGGTAGGGCTGTCGGCTCTGAAGAGTCGAACAGTGTCCCATCAAAGCACTTGAACCACCGAAATTCATACTCTGAGACATGAAACTGCTGCATACCAGGGCAAAACTGCCATCTACATAATGCTTGACTGCCGCTGCATGCACTTGACTGCCGCTGCAACATGGTAAAATGCCACTGAAAAGTGCCGCAGACTGCCGCTGCACAATGTTTGTGTCTGTTTGACTGCCGCTGACTGCCGCTGTAAGTGGGGACCGGCACCGATCGATCCCAAAGCGGCAGGTTTGTACATGTTTGCTCCTACCAAAGTCCAATAAATCCGTGTTCCACACTTTTCTGCCTTCCACAACAACGCTACGAGCTCGATCTGAGTGTAAAAAATGCTTATAATATTGATACAAAGGCAGGCAATCAGAAAAAAAAATACATTGCAGACTGTCTACTCATTAATACCTGCCCACTCCTCATCTTCGTTAGCTGTATACCCAAACTCGTCGACCACCATGCTGTTGTCGTTCGAAACGGGGTCTACAGGAGCTGAATCCAAATTTTGCTCCCTGAAAGTAATTAGTAAGAGCCCAAAATAGACTTCTTAAACATTACCGGCGTTGCAACAACCGTTCCCGCGCCTCTAAAACCAGCTTCCGCCGCACCGCAACAGTCGCCATATTCTTCCATAGAATTTTCACGAGGATGGGGTCCTTCAAGAGGTCTCGGTGGACGTGGAGTTGAGCCTTGAGGCAAGTCGAAGACATGTCCCGTATCTTGGCGACGTCAAGCTCCAGTGAGGTGCCCGCAATCCGATCCGCCGTCGTTTTCTTCCTCAGCGCCGCTTTGAGAACTCGTGCTCGCCCAGCCGCCGCCTTCTCCCGCTTCTGCTGCAGCCAAGCCCGCCGAAACTTCGCCCGCCGACCGCTCTTCCCATCCTTCCGCACCTCTCGCATCACATACGTCTGCAGATCCCGATCCCCGTACTTCCGCACAAACACTTCTGTATTATTACGTTCTGTCCGTGTTTGATTCGTAAATGAGTATGCCGAGCTGTTTGGATGGTAACGCATATGGACTCGGAACGCGCCGAGCATGCCCTCGCTGCAGTCGTTGGTGGAGGGGATGAAAAGAATTGCCCGTTGTTCTGGCGTCAAGCGATCAAAGGTTCCGCCCGGTCGAAATTCCGGCGTAAATTGAATCCAGCCTTCCTCCGCGCCAGAGAACATTGCTGATATCATGAGGTAGAGATTGGGTAGATCGGGGCGTAGCTGTCGAATAGACTCGAGAAGAAATTCGTCACGGAATGGCTTGCCATCCAAAGTAAGTTCGTCAAGAGGTGTAGTTGGGTCCAGCAATATCTGCGGATTATCAGCGATGTGGGCACAAAACTCGGGCAGTTTCCGGTGAAGCGGCGTTAGATCGAGCAGGTTGATGGGATTCTCCTTCGTTCCGCGCACAGTAGCCATGTAGGCCCATGAAACCGATGCTCCATACAGTGCGAGGGCGGCCATTTCGGACATGGTGACAGCGCAATCAAGACCTTTGAGTATATTCGCTTCAACGTGGTTCTGCTGGCCGGATTTTGTTTTTGCGTCGATAGTTTCGGTTACAAGCTCGTGAATGATGCTGTGGAAGCAGATTACTTCGGCCGCCGCGTAGGTGTAGGCGCCGTATCGGTTATTGGACACATCCGGGAATTTACCAGGCTCCTCGAGACCAACAAGCTCGAGTTTGCGCTCACGGAGAAAAAGTGTGCAGCGGTCTTGGTAGCCACGTTCGCCATCCTTGTGCCGCAGGAGAGATCCAATCAGCTGAAGGAGTTTGATAGCGCCGGCCGAGCTAGATTCAACGGCATTCTTGACTGCGTTGCTGTCGCCGGGATCATCAGCTCCTAAATTGATTGTCGCAGCATTAGCTTTATTCGCAAGGAGAACAGGCGGGGGAAAATGAGCAGGATCTTGCGTAGCGTAGAGGCGTTGGATTGCACGATACCCATATCGCACTACATTCAAATCCTTGTGGCAACAACAGCCCCCAAAGACATGGGAGCATTTGTTGCTCTGCTCGTCCTCCGTGAGCGCATTGAATTTTTCTTCTCCGAGTTTCTGCTCTAGCGCGTTTTCGACGAGTTCTGTGCGTGCGTCCGTAGATCTGGCTCAAATATTAGCCAAAATATTCACGAAGATGCATTGAAAATACAGTGATTGAAGCTCGTCTTCCGAAATCTTGCCCACCGCCATTAAATCTTCGTCCGTAATATCCATTATAGCAAGGAGAATGGTCCCGGTCTGCATGTCGGTTTCTTCCATAGCCGCACGGCCCATATCCCTTATAATGATGTCCTTCTTGTGCGCGGCCGAGATCGCAAATTCCTTTTTCCCATCGGCTGCGTGATCCTTTGACTCTCCCAGTTTCTTTCGGAAGTAGTCGTTCTTGTCCATCTTGCGCTTCTCTTTGGCGGCGAGCGGACTCCGGCTGTACGTATCTGCAATTCGAGCCGCGACGTCTTGAGTTCCCTCAAACTGAGACTGAGCTGTGTGATCAAGCGCCGGAGCAACCTCCACAAAACGAGTGCGATGGACCCATTTGGACTGATCCGAGTCGTCAACGTCTGGCGCGTAGGATGGAACAAGCATCGTGACATGGCGCGTCTCGACGGTGATTCCATGGTGTGTCGTGCCATCCGAGCTCTCAATAATACCTGCATAGAATTAGAATCAGAATGTGGATGCAGACTGTATGAAGCAAACACACCAGGTGCCTCCAGAATCTCCCTCGCAAGCTGCACTTCCCCATATTTGCCGCCCTCGTCAATCACACGGGCCACAGTACGCGCGCTCATGAAATGATTGCCGCGGATCTGTATCCCGAAGACCTCCGCACAACACTGGACAGCGAACGCGATCTTCCCAGCCGCACAGCCCGCTTGAGTCAAATCACGAGCAAGTTTTCGCGAAGCTGCGTGGTATTCTCTGTTCTCCTTGGGGTCCCAGATGCGAATGTTACGGAGGGCTGTTTGCGTCATTCTCAGAGATGATTTAGCACGTTCTTCGCGTTTCCTAGTCGCATGAAGCTCGTTTCGGGTCGCAGTCAGAGTGGATTGGCAGACAGCAAGCAAGGATTGCAGATTTTCGATGGATGATTCGAGTGATTGGGGAGCGGTGATAATCGAGACCAATTTGTGCTCCAGTTGGTGTATCTGTGCCGTGTTCTCATCCACTGTGTTCTGGAGGGAAGTAAACTTGGTCTGTGCCTTCTTCTTCGTCTTATCCCGCTCCGTTTCCAGCCGCCTTATCCGTTTGCACCGTCCTTGGAGTTCCTCATCTAATGCAGCAGTATCTCTCTCGTAGGCCTTTCTTTTCAGCTCGTTGTCACGTTTACTGGAGGTGTACTTGGTCTGGAGTGTATTATAGTCCACCTGGAGAGTGTCGAGAGCGTCGCGAAGGTCGACGACCTGTGCCTCGAGGTCGGAGATGATAGCCGCCATTTCCGTGATTCGAGCATCCTTCTCGGAGTTCTGCACCTTCAGAGACTTCTTCGGAGTCGCGGGATGACGAAGGGGTGGGTTGGGAGTCTCTGTATCCGAGGCTGGAGCTGTATTTTCATCGGCCGAAGATTTCGATGCAAGGGTCTGCCGAGCTTTTTTAGTCTGCGCTTGCCGCTTTGTTTCACGCCCCATTGGTCAGAATGAGGGCTGGAGAGATCTGGAGGTGCATATACTGAAGTTCTGGATAGGTGGAAGAGCCTGACGCGTCCAGGAGTGTGTATGGTGTGTCGAAATAGCTGACTGAAAATAAAAGTCGCGTCTGACGTCACATTTGTCACATAGTGACTGCACGCGTTTGATCCGCGGAAGTAAAACTCTTTCAGTGTTTGCATTTCGTTCCGAATCGCTTGGATTGTGCTGGTAAACCTCTTCGTAGAAAGCAGCCAAATAGAGTTACAGAAGCCTATTCTGAATTTCGGTCCTCCTTCTTGAGAGGTGTGCAGAAATCCGGAAGACTGGCATCCCATTGGGTAATTTTTCAATATCTAAAAAAGAGGGCTCTGTTAAACTATTCTTCTACCTATTCGGACCGATTTCGCTTCTTTAGATTTTTTTGAGAGCAGACATACAATTTGTTATAAGAGCTGGCGGAACGGAACCGGTTTTTTTGGGTATAAACAGGTACAAAGCTGCCATCCTGGGATCGATCAATGCCGGTCCCCACTGTAAGCTCCCAAAAATTATGTTTTAACACCGACTGCAAACTACGGTTGCTCTCAGTATGGAGATTATCACCGAAGACAACATTTTGACTTCATTTTTTGTCTGCAGGTGCATGTAAAAGTACTACTCATGATGTAGGCCATAAAAAGGTCCGCCCGGCTCTGAGTACAGGCTAATTTTTGCGGCGCTCTCTCGCTATAGCTTGCCAATCACGGTTGTGCGCCCTATACTGCTTTATTTCGATCAATTTGAACAAGGTCCCGACTTTTCGGAGGAAAAAAAAATCCCATAAATTGAGAAAAAATTATTGGCGCAATAAAAAAGGTAGCGCGTGACGTGTGACGTTCGAATTGAATGAAAAAGGACAGTATGCCAGGAAAAAATTCTTCGCTCCCAGCTTTTTTACTTCCAAGGTTTAAATTCTTTCGCAACCCACTTTCCACGTGTACAGATCCAGCTCTAGCTCTTGGGAAAAAAAAAGCGCTCTTTTGCCATGTTTGGATCACACGTGCGACGTGCCTTCTTCCCGCCAGCCACCAGTGCCTTGCCGCCAGAGCCTCGTCTCCCGCTCGAGGCAGTGCCTGAAGCTCTTCTGAGTTGTCGCCCGGCTGGCGCATAAGCCTATCTCGTAGAACCTCTGCATCTCGCAACATACGCACCACTGTGCATCAGCAACTTTACAAGTTCTTTTGGAGAACTTATCTCCACTTTCGCCACTTTTTGGAACTTTCAACTTTTTTATCAACTTTTTTCCTGGCTTTTCTGGTTGAACAACGGCTTATATCACTTTTACATACTTTTCACTTATGACATGTCCCAGCATTGAAATCACATACAACTGAATCATGCCACACATAATGATGTACATTCTAGGATTAAAAGTTATTCCACATGCAATTCAAGTCGCCCGAGTGGCAGTGAGTGCCATTTCAGTGAACTGACTTATTTAGCCAGAGGTACGGCCCAGGACCGGCACTTCGGGGTGTTCACATTAGCAAAAATCAGTTTTTATCTGTGTGAGTACTCTCCAAACCTCAGGGGGACATGGCGGAGGAAGTCGAGTTTGAAATCTTGTCAGTATTTCAAACTCCGCTATTCCGATCATCGGATCGATCTCATGGCGTGACTTTGACAGATGGTTGGTGATGCCAGCGCGTCGTCTTTCTCTTTCTCCCCCCACCTCCCTCCGCTCTGCTCCCTTCAAAATGACCCTCAAGATCGTCAAGGCACCTCAAGCACACTTCACCTCAAGATATGGCCATGCACTCGAGCTCTCTCATCGGACACGAAACCCAGGATTGATCAAGACGCTCTTTGTGCTGGGCTCTTCAAGTATCCTCTTCAAGTCTCTTCGTCTTCCGTTGCATCAAGATACTGTTGGACCTCGTTGTTTCTGTTCTCTAATTGCCTCAATCCTTCCATACCTGGCCTCTATGCTCATATCCGTCCCCTTCACACTTTTAGCCTTGCGACACATTGACGTATTTGCTAATGTCTTCCGTACTACCACACTCTCATGCTCGGTGAGCTTCATACATCCCATATATATCATTCTCAAACTTTCTACAGCTCCAGTAGTGTTCGCATATCTCACACTGTCCAGGTGGTCGCTGTCTCGGTCCGCGTTCTCTGCCCTTCTTTAAGATTCCGCTACCCGAGTCATGCGACTTTATCCATCCTGGTACGTGAGCTTGATCTTAAACTGTCGCTCTATCCTCCTCATTTGCTTGTAGAAACATTATTCCTCCGTTGATGTCAACCTATCCACGTAGAATGTACCTATTGTTTACTGTGTTAGCTATGTCCTGCAATGGAATTTGTGCTTTATGACCCGCATTTCACGCTTGAACAGTCTCTTTTTATCAACTTTCGTGTATCTTTCCTGCGCACTTTTGTGTCGCTTTGCTGTCTTTTAACGACGCTTTTCAGCTTTTAAAAGTAAACGGACCTGGCTTAAAAAAGACGCGAAACACTTTTGACTTTTGTCGCTTTTCACCACTTTTTCCACTTATAAAAGCTGTAAAAGTTCCTAAAAGACTATCTGTAAAGTTGCTGATGTGGCAGGTACTGTAACTTACTGGACGCCCGTCGTCCTTTTCCTCCCTCCCAATCCACTCCCTGCGCATACTTTCCTCTGCGCTAGGACATCGCCGCTCGCACCTGCTCCGCCCCCACGGCTTCTCATCGAAGACGATGAAGTCGCAGACTGAAGAGCCCGCGAATACTACTCGGTTTCTGCACACTGCGGCTATGAGCACGAATACATCCACGACATAGCCCGGGCCGACGCTCGCCCACCTCCCGCCCCACTGGCCCGTTTCCCTCACTCCTTCAATGATCTGCCAGCTCTCCGAGTTCGCGCGCGCGCCCTCCGCCACTCAACGCACCGTGTCCGGCGACTCGTCGTCATGAGCTCTCATGCCCGATGTATACGTCCTCTCGACGCCCCACACGCGCTCCAAAATGCTCAAGAGTGCGTGCAGCCCTTTCTTTGCTCGAGCCCACCGCCGCGTCGTCTTCCTCTTCCGCTACATCCACCGCTACTATAGACGGGCTACGCCACCGATCGCAGAATCGGATACAGCTACTCTGCGACGCACGCCGGGCACCTCTTCACACATGAGCGCTCCTCAGGCTCTCGTCCAAAACCATCACGCAAGACGAATTTGCTTCGCTGCGCCGAGGGAGCGCGTAGAGGGAGGTACGGGAGATGAGGGGCGATGTGGATGAGACAGATGGTTCTGTGAGTAGGCTTCGCGCAGGATTTGAAGACTGTGTGCACGCTTACCGCCACGCAGACGAGGCGAGACGCGGATAATTCGTCTCACCCAGAGCAGCACGCTGCGTATGAACGCCAGTGCGTCACGCTCGCCGCCGAACGTGCTCTGATGTAGAACGCGCCAGCGGCCGGGGATGCGCGCGGAGATGGCGGTGCGAGGAGGCGCGGCGGCCGTGCGCGCAGAGGTGCGGAATATTAGGGCTTTTGTGTCGGGGCTTACAGCGCAGTATTAGATACTACGACCACCCCGTCTATGGTATTGCGGGTATTGTACGAACTCCGGCCGCACAACGCCCACGCCCACGCCCACGGCGCGCCCAGAAGCCATGCACGCTGTACCTACTCGGGCAGCGGGAGATCATGCTCGGGCCAGTGGGGGGCGGGGCGGACGCGAAGTGTTGTGGTTTGATCGGGTGCGTGGTTCCTGTTTATTCATTCTGGTGTTGGTCACGTGGAGACATTTGTTTCCGTTTGTATCCAGTTGCGCCGTGCCGTGCCGTGCCGTAGCAGGCTTATTCTGCAGCGCATCGGGGCGTGCTTGTTCCACGGCGTGCCCATTGCACGCGCGTAAGTTCACTCATTCCACAGCCGCGCGTATTTCGGTTTATTATGACCAGTCACACGTGTATACACAGGCCGCGGAGCTCGCCCAGAGCGTCTTGGATGGGTGCGTCGTTTCTCCACTTCTTTCTTTCTGTGTTCCATTTTTATTCATATCGTCATTTTAGTTGGAGTATCATTCTGGCCGTGTGTATCTTTTGACTCGGCGTCGGTGCGACTGTTCATCCTTCTCACCAATTCTTCATACTCGCTGAATTCATTGACGTGTTATTCACTTGCCGACAGATATAATTCTTCTTTTTGTGCGCCCACGTTTCTGATCGCTGGTTTTGATTATTGACCAGTTGACATATGTGTCGGAACAATGTAATTCTTCGGTCTGCGAGCCCAAATTCATTGATTTCTTCTTTGTTTGCGGGTATGTCTGCGCATCCGTGTACGACTAGATGTCCTGCGGCAAGAGCTGGGCGATGAAGGGCGGGATGTGAGTATTTTTCTTTCCTTGTATTTGTTTTCTTCTCCCTTTTGTTGGGTATTCCTTTTAGGCGTGGTTTCTGGTTTTCAAAGTGGACGGGTGTGCGTGAGTGCTTTCTCTCTCTCAGCTGTACGGGACTCGCGCACGATGCCTTTTTTTGAGCCGGTGGCTAGCCGCTGCTCACATCCCAAAAAGAGCAAGGGAACTTACTGTGCGTCGCGCATCTTCCTATGTTTCTATTCTTTTTTTGCCACGTTCTCACTCCCGCCCACATGCCATACTCTCCTCTTTCTTTTGCATTATTATCGTTGACACGCACGACACAGACCCCCGAAACGCAGGGAATGATCTCGCGCACTGCGGTTCAGCCCTTCCGCGTTGCGCACGAGCAGGGTTGGGTGTATATGGCTTAAAATGCACTTCATCGGTGAGTTGCTTTCCGGTTTAGTTATTCTCAAAATTTCTTTATTTTCGGGGAAAGCTATTCGTTCTTCGCAACGCTTCCATCATTATTTTTGTGCGGAGATGGGCACTCTCGCATTTTTGTGGCATCTACGTCATGTTTCCTCCCCATATTTCCTGATGATGATTCGCGCATCCGTGATTCGATCTTACCCCACTTCCTCGTTCCTTTTCATACTTGATATCTGTCTTACCATCTCACCCATCTACGTTCCTTGGCACCTTTATGTGCTTTGTATTTGAACTACAATACACCTTTGCTCTCTCTCCATCTCGCTCGCACACACGGGGAGTGCAGCATCTCAAAAAAGACGCCGGCGGCAGTGCACCGCGAGCAGTGCACAGCAATGAATGAGGGAGCGCGTGCAGCACGAGCCTGTGGTTACAGAATGGGTGCGGGGGGTGCGGGCTTCGAAAATCGGCTACAGATACAGTGATTCCGGGGTGAGTTTGTCCGACGATGGAAGCACCTAGTGCCGTAAGATACCTCCCGCCTCTCTCTCTGAGGATCGTGTCATATATAGCTATCGGCACCCGTGGTTTCTGATGCCAGCGTCTTAGCCATTCGAGTGTGGCATCATTCACTGTCTTTTTTTTCGGCTTGCCCAGGTTTCTTACTTTACAGTACTCATCTGTGAGGAGTAGATTCCTTTAAATTTCAATAAGTGTTATAGGAAATTTCATCAACGCAATTGCTGTTTCTGATCCCCGCAGTTACAGAACAATCAGTGGACACGGATCATCCCGCAATCTTCGCCTGTGCAGGTTCTGTAGGGGGGCCGTCGAAAACGATGTGTATGCTTTATTTGACTGCACTTTCAGCCCTCACCTCGTGCTATTGAGGTCGCAATTCTTGGCTCTTCTGGCCAGTTGTGATCCCGATATCAGTGCACAACACGCCGCAATCACCAACTACGCCTTCTTGCTAAAACTTGTAGGCTTGCGCAAAGCGGTGAGGCTGTTTGCCAAGTACGTGTACGAGGTCTGGGCTCTCTTTGATGAGACGCCTTGCTACTTCCCCGTTGCTTTCAGGATTTCTGGTTAATTCAGCGCCCTTCAACCAAGTCTGACTATTTACTATCAAGTAGGTAGGCTACCAAAGCACCGTGACCATTGATAACTGTAGCGTACATTTTGGATACTGTGTATGTGGGTACAGTATGCTTGTTCCTTTTAGGGACCTCCGCAATAATACATCCTCCTCCTCCTCCTCCTCCGCAAAGATGATCATTGAACCGTTGCAGATTGATATTGGTTGCGGAGTAACCACCTCCTCTTCTATTTTGGTTCTAGGCAGTGCGCCGCTGCAGGTGCCACACTGAGCAGAGATCGGATCCTTCTGCTGTGAGTCCATCTCCCGCAAGAAGTTCAGCCTGCGGATGTTGTGGAGCATCAGCAGATGGCCACACAGCTCAGTGATCTTTGCCCTTTTCTCCCCTGTCAAATCTATATTTGAATTTGGGGTGAGATGCCAATGGTTGGAATGATGGGATGGAAGTTTACCGGAATTCAATAAGTTTCCTTACTTTTGTTTACATCTGAAACTAGCCTTTTATTTTCGGTGAGGAACATTGTCAGATCCTTATACCTGCACGTATGATGTGATTAATATGAGGGCGGGAATCCACGTAGCACAGTATCCATGGGAGGAGCACAGCAATATATATATCTATAAGCCCAGGTGAACGACATTCCTCCCATCAACAATGCCCACCATGCGTACTACAGCGAATTTCATCAAATATATCACCCTAGCTGCTACTACTGCCCAGAACATTGCGGAAACAGTGAAAGTGCCTTTCCTTGGCTCCACTGCTATATGGGTCGGGGC